>JAIPRL010001000.1:66888-102215 GCA_025469235.1 Pemphigus obesinymphae | reverse complement strand
GACCGAAAAAGAGATGGGGGGATGTAATGGCGAGTGATATGAGGAAGGTGGGAGTAAGTGAAGAAGATGCGGGAGATAGAGTTAAGTGGAAGTGTAGGACCAGGGTGGCCGACCCCAAATAGTTGGGGGAGAAGGCGAAGGAGAAGAATAAGTAATAACTATAAAATACGAAATAAACTTACAAATTATAATTAAAAAATTATGTAGGTAAGTAGGTAGATACATATAGGTAATTCATGTGTAAATACTATTAAAAAAATGACAATTTAGGTTTTAGCATCTTACGTTTTAAACATTGTTTTGTGTTTTATCCCATTTAATGAATTCTTTTTGTTTGGGATTTGTAAGCCTCACAACATTGCGAGACAAAACAGTTTCTGGACATTATATTAATAAAATATAATATAATTCCATTAATATTAATTAGGTATCTAAAATTCAGTACTTGGTGATTTTTATACCCTTGAGTTGTGATAATGCTCATATATAAATAGATATTATATTTTCTATAAAACTGCAGGACTGTATTAAAAAAAAAAAATTCTAACTTTTATTCTAGTGCAGGTCGTATATTCTTGGAAATCGATTCATTCCATCGAGGAAAATTCGGTCTTAAAATAATGTACTTAGTATCTACCCATAATAATTGTTCATAAGTTTTATCATTTCGAATAAAATAATAAAAAAATCAATACATTTTCTATACTTATATTGTACATATAAAAACTACATCACTACTGATTGGAGAACATTCTATCGGATGCGACAAATCCGGACCATCTATTTTCGCGCTGGCTATCCGTGTTCGGCGTCCTTTCTCTAATTTTTATGACTGTAATCTAGCTAAGACCGTGTTACATAGATAGGTAGGCATCTGTGTATACATCGTATCAATACGTATCAAATACAGTATTATATTATACGATAACAATGGGAGCTGGACAATCGACCGACAACCAATTGACCGACAAGACAATCGACCGACAACCATTCGACAGACAAGAACAATCGACCGACAGGAATATTAACCGACATAAAATTATAATTTTATTTCATTAAATAAAATATATGAGTACCTACATTAAAATATTACGAGTTGTGTACTGCGAAGGGTGCCGGGTTCAAACCCATGTGGTATTCACGCTGTTTTTTTTCATTTTTTTTTTTCAAGTAAGTTATATCATAACTAAAATACATAGTTGTTTTAACCAGAAAATTATTGTAGTAATATAGTAATTTTAACTAAAAATAGGTGACTAAACTTTTTTGGTTATTTTGACTATGAACAGAGCTGTCCCATATGTAGCTCCAGTTTTTAGTTAAATCAACTTTAAAACCAGTTAATTTAACTTTACTGTTTTTTCCGTGTAGTATATATTTATGTGGTAATAATATACAAAATATTTTAATGTACTCATATGTTTTATTTAACGAAATAAAATTATAATTTTATGTCGGTTAATATTCCTGTCGGTCGATTGTCCTTGTCGGTCGATTATCCTGTCGGTCGATTGGTTGTCGGTCGATTGTCCCAGACCCGATAACAATACATTTCAGTAGTAAAAATGTGTCCACGAAAATGCATTATAATTTTCCTATTTACTAAGGGATGTTATACCTAAAACAAACTCTCAAACCATTTTAAAACAAATTTTTGTTTATTTCGCGCAATCGTGTTTTATAATTATTATCTTAGACAGGGAAATATTCGACGGAGAAGAAACATATATTGGACGGGAAAATAGTCGACAAGGAAGTGTCCTACACTCCTTTTGACTAGGTAGTATTACAATAATTAATTGAATATATTTTAACAAAACGTGCTTTAATATTAATATATATATATAGGTAAGTTATAAGATCAAGTTTATATAAAAATAAAATGTAGTACAAGCAACTATACCTTAAACCAAAAAATATAAACTCATACCTTAAATTAGGTAGTTAGACAATTTAAAAACACGTATTTCGTTGAGTCAAACAATACGAATATGCGATGAATTGAACACAATATAAAGACATAACAAACGTAATATTAAAATAGGTATGATTATTATTACAAAATAATTCAAGGATGGTCATAAATTAGTTAATGAGTTAAAGTTAAGTTGTTGTTAGTTTTTTATCTCAAATAGTGACTTTGGTGTACTGTTAACTTATACAATATTATCTAGTTAAAAATTGTGTGATTAAGTTAATAACTATAGTTAGTTTTTGTTCGTTCAAAGTATATATAAAAAAAAAAATCTATACCTAAATTAAGATCAAAGTTTTTTTAGATAAAAAATACACTGAAATGGGACACATTATATTCAACTTTGTCTGTAATTAACTCTTATGGCTTTATTAAGAAAAAAATCAAATGTTTAATGTTCAAAATACATACCGTAAATAAAAAATTTAAGTAGTAAATTTAGATAAACTTTTTGATTAACCTATGTCAAGTTAACATTTTAACATTGTCTGGTTAGGTCAGTAATTGTTTAAATTATCAAAAAAAAAATTTAAAATTCGAATTAACTTAACTTTAGCTAGATAATTTCATTGTTAACTTTGCTCACAGTGACGTTTTTTAACTTTTTTTCGGGTCCAAAAAATATTGAAAATTAACAATTTTTATTATCCTTATATAATTTATATTAGCAAAAGTTACATAGTTGATAGATCACAATCAAAAACATATATTGTAGTAGTAATGGAGTGAAGTTAGCGTGCCTCTCATTATTTTGGTAAGTAATACCTACTTTTTCAGAATATTTAATTTAAATTTTAAATATTTTTATATTTTCAGTTTTAAAAAAATTTATTTATTTTTATCATTTAATTTTTTTATTTTAAAAACATTTTTGTAAAATATTTTTGATAGTTTTATCATTAGGCATGAATAAAAATTATATATTAAATATTACTTTTTTTTCTATTCATACATTTTTCTCATTTTCTAACAGTACCTAATATAAAAAAAGTAAGTTGGATTGTAGTAGATGGTTGGTTTTTATTTTTTAAAGATATTTATTGATAAATTAAGAGTATTTTCCGTTTAGTATTTATATCCGATGAAGAAAACAACATACATTGACAGAAATTCTACATAGAACTTACCAACCAATAACAGGATTATGAGTGTAATAAAATATTATATTAAAATATTAATTTGACAAATTTTAAAGTTAAAATTGATAAAACTACTATATACTTTAGAGAAAATGTTTAAAATGTCGAAAAAAACATCGTAGGATAAACGTTAAAACAATAAAAAACATGATTCAATCGAATAAAATGTCATTTATTTTGAAAGTGTTTGTTTTAAACCTTGAGTAAAATGAATGGGTACTCAGTGAAAATTTAAAGAACCAATATTATAAATTATGAAGAAATAACCATTTTAATCAGTTTTTTAACGCTATTTTTTGTAGTTTTTTCTTATGCGTTTAGACAAATCACTACTTTAGAATATCATGCTGATAAAGTTTTCTTCTGAAAAATGGGTGGGTGCACATAAAAATTTGATCTTAAAATAATAATAAAAAAAATTAACAATACTTTATCATCGAAAATTGAAGGACTCTCAGAATTTAAAATTTGATAATAGTTTTAACGTATTATTGTTATTTGTTAATTATCCTTATTTAATGATTTAAGTCATCAACATTCTATCTCTAATTATTATTGTTTATAATAATAATATTAAAATCCTGTCTATCCTGTCTACAAAAATATATTATAGGTATTTAAGTATTTTCTAATCTATACATTTTTAGTTCTGGAATCGAGTGGAACTGTAATCGGACCCCCCTCTCCCGTAAGTACGGCACTGTGTGCCCATCTTTATGAAATATGTATTATTGTGTGCACTAATTCGTTTTTAAGCAATCTATCAAAAGGAAATTATAATTTACAATTAAACTTTAAATAAATAAATTAATTAATTGACGATTATTTTTTCATATTTTCAAAAACTTATACAACATTACTTATGGTTCCTTTAGACAAATTCATGTAATTTTATCATTTTTCAATAAGTAAGGAGTATAGTATTTGTAATCTTAAATTATAATTTCTTAATAAAATCGTTAGTAAACTATAATTTTTTTTTTAAATAAATAAATTGTAAATTGCAATTTTTAAATTATGAAGCATTAGTTCTTTAACTTTCAAGAAACAAATTATAAGGAATATTAGGCAATTAAAGGTTATATTCTTATCCATGGGCGCTTATGGGTACATTTTAGGGGAGAGACAAACTTCAACCTGCAAATTTCCAAATTCATTTTTTTTTAAATTTAATATTCTTATATTTATTATTTACTTCTAACAAAAATTAATCGTTAGATAATCACAATTGTTCAGGAGCATGTGTAAGTCCTCCCTTGGCTTTTTCAATGGGTATTCATTTTTTACTATTTTTGTATTCCATATTTGATTTTGAATAAATTGCATAAATTCCGTAGATGACATGCAATGATAAATAATATCAATGGCATTACAATGTGCATACAATTGATATAATTATATGAAAAATAATTAATATGTTAATTAAAAAACAAAAATTTCCGATACTTTCATCAAGGTGGGAGGGATTTTCGGTATGCACATAAATTATACACTATGTAGTCGTGTTAGCAATTTAATTATAGTACCTACTTAAATTGTAAATTGGACGAGAATATAATATGTAGATATACATAATAGTGTTTGTATTATTAATTTTTGTTCTTCGAGTTTATTCAGACTTATTTTTCTCGTTGTACGTCTTTTTGTAAAAAATCAAAAACAAATACAAAAATAGGAATACATCAGAGAGCATGTATACGCCAAACAATCTCGAAAAATCGCAGTTGTAAAAAAAAAGAGTTATTCCGTAGATGATTCCAACTATGAATTGAATCTGTAAAATATGAATAAAAATATATTGATTTTAATTTAAATATCAGCATTGAACTCTAAGTTTATATTTACGATTTGTAAGCGGGTTAGATATTTTTTCCACCATAAATATTTTTGCATGTGTGGGCCAAGAGCCGAGAGGAAATAGTAGCTGTACATGATTGAATGAATAAGTGAATTCAGAAGACCACAAAGAGCTCCCTGTTGACCTACGCAAACATTATAATACTTGTATAGTATTTTGGATTTTTAATGTTTTCAACAATAAAAATAAATATTAATATTAAATTGCCAATCTTTATAAAAGGATGGAAGCACTTTACTCCGAACAGGATAGTCTTGGCGGATGTGTAGAAATTGAAAAAACCCATAGTTAATGATATAAATATTTATATAGTATATTTATTATAAATAAAATTTATTTTAATTAATTATTTAAATGTTATAAATAAAATTATATAAGTTATTATTATAGAGAAGCAATATACATTTCAAATCTGTTCCTTTTTAGATTCCAATCGAAGAGACAAATGTATACAGAATGATTCTTTTATCGTACGCACCAAATTTTCTCAGTGAATTATACTTATATTTGTCAATTTTCGTGTTTTGTAAACTCAAAATAATCATTTCATCACATTTTTTTATATAAAAATTAGAATTATTATTATTTTTTATCTGTTATTTTTTTTTAATTTTAACTTTTCTTAAATGGTAATATATATTTTTTGATCTTATATTCTGACACAGAATATTTTTTGAAAATATTGATGTGTCAATATCTTTTATCGAACCAATAGTTTATTATTTATAACTTATAATCATTTAAGGTTTAGATATGAGTTAAGTAGAAGGACGGGTGAATACTTTTTAGAGCATTCCATACTATTTCGCCCTTCTAAACTTTAAACCCTGATAAAGAATTAACTGTTAGTTCAATATTCGATATTGATACATTAAAGTTACCAGAAAAATATTTTATGTTGGAATATTAAGTTAAAAATATAGGTTTATATTTAACAAAAGTATAAAATAAAAAAAATAAAAAGGATACCCAATACTAAATTATATTTAACAACATTTATGAAATAAGTATCTAAAGTTTACAAAAAACAAACATTATTAAAAAATATGCAGATATGCAGAGAAAATTAGGTGAGCACGATAAATGAATCACTGTATAATGGGTTTATTAATTGTGCTATAATATTCAGGTAGGAGCCAAGAAATAATTCTTAAATTTCCTTAATAATGCTTTCTGGAAAATAGCAAAAAACTTTGAACATAACTACCTAATTAGAGTAATGTACGATTTGTATATATATATACTTGACATATACTTGATAATCTTGTATAACATTTGCATATCTTAGATCTAAATAACTATCTTTATTATGATATAAAAATCCAAAATTTATAATTATTATTACTTATTATTGTATTAATATAGTTGGGCTTAAATACGTATTTGGTAGAAAATTATAGTCTCTATATAGTATATAGTATCATTATTTATTATTTAGATACCTATATATTTTCAGAGTTATTAGGTATAACCTAAATAAAATTTGATGAACGCATGTTTTTCCCGTTTTTACACAAATGTTCGGTTTTTTTTTCTTATGCTTTAAAAACTATCGGAAATATCGAAAATTTATCTATTTAAAGTACCAACTACATATAATTATTAAATTAGAAAATTTCGCTACAGGAAAATTAGTATATAGATTACATAAAATATTTGGAGCAGTTACTTCTACTAGAACTTTAGAACATAGACATAAAAATAATGAAATTAAAACACATCATTGTAAATTGCTTTGTTTAGAATCTAAATTGACATATTTTACGTTTTCTGGGACGTAGTACCTGACTCGGTTGTCTTGTCTGGCATATGTGCAACATAGTAAAATTGGGTTTTCTTTTTACAATTTCGTGAAAAATTGGTTGATTTGAAGATATAATGTAATTAATAAAGATAACATAATCTATGACACTAAGGCCGTATTTAGATTAAATTTTCGGAGGAGGTCTAAAATATATTTTCCAGTTTTAGTACATATTAAGTTTATATTTTGTCCGTCATATACCGATATATCGGATTTATGGATTTGAAAACAGACTTGAATTTATCAACAAATTAACTTATAATCTAATTTTTACATTTTTCAATTTTTATATCCAATATAGTTTTAAAATTTGGTGGACTAATATTTAGTGATTTTCGATTAAAAATATAAAAAAGTAATTTCAATTAAAAATAAGGAGTTTTCAAATTTGCCGTTTTCAACATATTTACGGATACTAAAAATGGTTTTTTTTTTTGTCTGCGTATAAAACTTATCTCAGAGAACCAATTTAAAAATTATATTTAATTATAGTTAGGTATACATGTATACATTTTTTTAAATAAAATTATAATTATTTATTTTCGTCAAGTTCAAAAGTTAATGATTTAAACATTTTTTTTTATGTTACACCTATTCATCCATTATTTTACCTATATGATTGTTTTGACAAGTTTTATTGTTGCATTTAAATCACAATCTACGTAGGTAAATATATGTTTTTTAAAAGTGTTGTGATTCACTAACCGATCGGTTATGATTAAAAATATTGATATTGATGCTTAAAGCCACTAGTTTGCGTAAAAAATTTATCAAATTTTGAAAACATTTTGTAGAAGGTCTGGGTTCCATGGATCCCCTCTCAGATACGGCCTTTTATGACATGTAGGAATTATTTTTTCGATAAATAAAATTTTCATGTTTTTCGCAAGTGTATGAATATAACGTTATAATTAAATTATGATTATTTTGCTTAAAATTTAATTTATTAAAAATATAATTCCTACACGCCATGAATTATGTTCTCTTTGTTAATTGTGATAATAGGTCATCATATCCTAAAATCAACTAATTGTCCACGAAATGGGAAATACAAAACCCGATTTTACTATGTTGGGCGTGTGTCAAAGATAACCTGACTCACGTCCCCCTGAGCCAGTTTTTCAAGTTTTAACGTAAAAGTGAAATTACAGCGTCGTTCGTGACGTTAAACAATGTATATCTACTAACCTACGTATGTATAATACTTTATTATTACACAATATAACGTTTATCGAAAATAAAGAAATTATTATTGTTAGCATAAACTACGTTTTGTACGAGCAAAAAAGTATTATTACAAACATTATTTAAAATATTATACTTTAAAAAAGAGGTTACAGTTGATTTGGAATTATTTACGAGTGAATGGCGTTCGATTTGGACATAATTCTATAATATTATATATACGAATAATATATTTATATAGGTACCATAATATAAGGTCAAAAGTGTATAATTTTATTATTATGTACAAAATATTTGATGTTCAATGTTTTGCAAAAAATATCGATTTGTCAACCGAATAATATTTAATATTATTACTATTGAAATATTAAGTCAATGTAAAAATATGTATTTAGAATTAGATTTTGTAAAACTATAAACGAATTAATTGTATTTTGTTTTATATATATAGGTATGTATGCGATATTGCGATCGTTCTTTTCTCTTTTCGATTTAATTCTGTTCTAATAATCGTAAAAGCATATTTTGGTTTTTCCATGCATAGCCCCTCTATCCTTTTCTTCTAATAACATTAAGAACCACGTTACACACTTATTTTTAAGGGGTTCTGTATAGAAAATTTTTAAGAAATTTTAATTTAAATAATTATTTTAAAAATAGTTCTGTTTTAGTACCATTTTTTTTATTGTTGTATAATCGTGATATTTGTTAAAAATTGTGTTTACGAAATACTGTTAAAACGGGTTAAAGTCATTTTAGTTAAAATTCTTATAAAAAAAATCGGCAGAAGACAATATTTTGAAGTGAACTTCGTCTCGGAGTTTTTTATAGTTTAATATTACGAGTAAAATAGTTAATGATGTTTAAAAAAGGTAAAAAAATCTATTTCTTAAAACTTAAATAATATAGTTTAAAATTAATAAATAACAAATAAGCAAAACGAGGTTCACTCTAAACTATTGTATTCCATTGAATATAATATTCATATATCAATCACTTTATAAAAGTATTCTCTTATTTATAATAACAAAACAGTAATAATTATAATTGATATTTTTGGTCTAAAATAGTTAAATTATATAAAGAACTTATTCTATAAAATGTCTAGTCATTGTACAAAATGCCTGAATTATTAACTTTGACTGTAATTGGTATGTATATTTTTTTATTACGATCACAGAACTAACGTGTAGAAACATTATAAGTTATTAATTATTATTACTGATGAAATGTAAGAAATGTATTCAATTGTAATTATAGTTTAATTATAATATTATTGTTTGTTTGAAATAAACGAAAAAAAGAAAAAAGAAAAAATGTAGGTTAATTTGTTTATTAGTTATATTGGATGTATTATATTTTTATTTCATTTTATAATTTATTGCCTATTGGTGATATACCTACCTAGTAAGTAGTAATTTATATTGAATGTAATAATAATATATTTGATATGTAAGTGTATAATTTTGTAAATACTTTGTAGGATACTTATAGTCATACTTCTGTATGGTATCACCCCAATTTTGGGTGCGTCCCTATTTTTGATAAGCAAAATTCCATTTTGATTTATAATATCAATTTTTATTTAACTTACATTACTGAAATAAATCATAACTTTATTTTATTACAAATTATTTTCTTTTTAGGGGATGTCTGTATAGAATAGGATGTAGGTACAACATGATATCATAAAATATGATGTCTAAAAGTTTTAAGCTTACCTTTGATAAATCTCAAAAAAGTCCAACTGGTGACGACCATGTTCATGTGATGATAAACGTGTAAAAATGATACATGCGATTGTTTTTTCTTTAACACGAAGAATACCTAAAATAAAACATATATTTTATTAAATAATTCATTCTTAAAAATGTATAAAACTTAAGAAGTATAATATATTGAAATTTGATTAGAATAATAAACGCAAGGCTGGACATTAACGCATTAAAAACTAAAATTCATGTTGATTAATGAGTTAATTCGAAACGAGTACTTTTTAAGGATTAACTTTTGTTATGTAACTAACGAGTTATACCTACATATAAAATATTATTTTGAAAAAATGCTCAATAATTTAAATTTTTGAATTTTCATTTTTTATTGTTTTTAGAACAATTTTAGATATTTTAGATTAAGTGAAATTAAGGTTTATTTTTTTATCTATTAACTTAAAACTTAAAGAAGTTAACAACTAAATCTTATAGGTTCGTATTAAATTTGACTTAGAGTTTAATAATATTTATTTGTCTACTTTATAAAAAGTATTGTACCACTATTGCCCATACAGAATCTCGTCTTCCTTACGAAAGAAAATTATTATCGTAACAACCAATTTACCTCGAGAAATGAACAGAATTTAATGTACATGTTGATTATTCGAAAACACGTCTTAATTATTTACGTGAAATACCAATAAAATATATGAAATATAAGATTTACAAATATTTTTATTTTTAACAAACAAACCGCATGTTTTCAAGTGTATACTTTATACTTACTGTTTATAGTTTATATAATAGGCATTTATAGTTATTTTAATAATGATGAATTAAGTATTATTTTAAAGGGATTAGAACGTAAAATGTTCTTTCTCTACATCTATAGTCACTTTAAGTAGCTGTGTAGTTCAAAAGCCCTAATAAAATTACGCATACTTATTTAAAATAAAAATTCATCAAGATAATAAAGATTATTTTACAAGAATAATATGTTAACAGGAAAAATATTTTTTTCATATTAAGTATGATTATCATAATCTCATACCATAAAGATTTGGAAATGAGTACCTATGAGTCAAATTCCAAAAACGAAATCTCAATTTATTTTTACAATTATTAAGCAATAATATCAAAATTCTGTTTCCAACAATCCAACATACTTATATTGTTATGCAGAACATAATATGTTAATATGCTCTTTTGTTTATCAGTAAATATCAACAAATGGTAGACCCCCTCCTTAATTACATGAGCATAAGTCGGATAACCGTCCCCCCTAAAATTAAGAATAATGAACTTTTTTAGTCACTAGTCTTGAAAAATTTAGACTGTTTAAATAATATATTTAAATTTGGTGACGTAAGCATTGATTCTACCCATTTCCTTGGATGCTTACGTAATATTTAAATGGCAGGACCTAAGTTCAATCTAAGTAATTTTGTGAAAACAGTTAAAGATTTTTATTTCGATAGTTCTTAACCAATATACCAACTAATATTGGCTGAAGTTGTTCACTTTTGATTTTCTTTCTAAAATGTTTTCTTACCATTTCACACATAGGCATGTACAGAATTACAAATCAGATGCAGCGAATATTTTGACCGGTTAATTACTAATTTACGCTTAATAAACTGTTCAAAAATTGATATAACCCATAGTATAATGATAATAATATTATAATACCTAAATAGTATAACTATACTAAAATATTAACAATGAGTGTTTTATTTTTTGATTTAATAATGTACTGTTTCAACAAGGAATTACGTTTAAATTGTTTTAAAATGTATAACATTTTGATAGTTCAATTAACTCAATCAGCCTTTCAAAGTCATGGCAGTCCGGTCAGGTGAAGCGAGAGTGCACTCTGTTGTATCCTTGCGCACACCTATATGATTTCACATCAGATAGTTTGGGGTTTTACCAAAATATTGGTGACAATGTGTAACTTTTAGCCAATAAATAAAAATAATAATAAAAGAAATATCACTGCAGACCAAATATATTGTCTTTACTATATGAAACTTTGGAATGTTAATCATTTATCAATTTTCTAGAATTGGGGGATACTAACATGTTTGATTTTAGTACTATAATCATTTTATTTCAATATTTCAATAAATACTCGATTAATGATACCAGGCTAACTGAAAAAAGTTAATAACCCTCTTTTTTTTCTTCTTCACTTTGTTTTTGGGTTCTAATACAAATTTTTAAAAGGTGAAGAATAATAACAAGGGTAGTAATATGTCTTTACAAATTATCGAAATAATTTTTAGTAGGTATCAAAAAATATCTCGATTCCGATTATTGATATCAAGCTTCAGTATCGAGAGTATCAATTAGGAATTGAATATTTTTTGTGTTCCTTGATAACTAGATAATCAATCAAATTAGCAATCTGATAGTTTTCAGTGTTGCTCAATAAATTTAACTCATCTGATTACTAATCAAATTGCTTTTTGATGTATCGGTTAGGAAATCAACTAATTTAGACGGGGTTTTAGGTGATGGAAATATTATTTTGATTAAGCCATAATTATCACAATCTCTTATCAATGGTTTATATACCAGTTACAAATACTTTAAATTTTATATTTTAAGGTATTCGCAAATTATAATCAAACGACATTCCTCGAATTTCGTTTCTCGTATTCAAATCACTTGGAATTTCGAAAAAACTTGAAATAAATTTCAAACAAATAATATTCAACTATTTAACACTCACAAAAAATATACATTTAAGAATAATAATAATAGTTTATTTAAATCTAGGAATAATTAATTAATTAATTAAATTAAAAATTAATGGTAATATTAAATATCATAAGTAGTTACTAGATGGCATATTTTATATAGAAGACTGGTTAACTTGATCATGGTCTCAAACATTTTTAATAACTTTAATAAAATCTGACTCTTAAAACATTTTTTGCTTAATAATATTGAAGCTCATTATATTTTTTATACTTTTATTCAGGTTCGATAACTTTATAATAGATAGTAACTGGCCATGAAAATTTAAAAATAGTTTTTAAGCTTATATACCATGTATAAATTATATACCTACTATTTTTTATGGATTTTTTTATAAAAAAAGTGAAAATAATTGAAATCGAATAAAAAGTTTTTGTGTAAATTAATATAATAGATACATTGGGTTTATTAGTCAATTCGGTAGACAACTTCAATCAATATTACGTAAAAACTTGAATTATTAAAAAAAAAAAGTAGTTTAGTACATTTAACATAGGTAACCAATGAAAAAAACAATAAACAGGTAACTTAAATTGAAAACTTATCTGTTTTAAATTAAAATATATTGTGCATTTTGACAAGAGATGTTTAAATTAATTTCGAAATAATTTTTCAATTCATACGTATATTAATTATACGTTTAAATAAAACTAATTTAATCGAAAAGTACTTACTGTGTCTAGAAGATCAAATATTTTGGATAGGAAATAGTGCCACGTTTGTGCATAGAACTGTAAATAAATTGATAAAATTAGACAGTTGACAATTTTTATAAAAACAAACATGATTTTTCAAGACCTCTGAATAATGTAAATGTAATATATATTAAGTTTACTTATTTATAATTAATAATTATATGTGCATATGATTTTCAATATTTTTTTTTTGGGTAAGTTTTCATACTGATTTAAAAAAAATGGTATATCTATTGTATCGGTGTATATATGTTTTTCGAAAAGTTAAATAAATAAATAATTTTTGATTAAAATATCGCTTTTTATTTTTATATATATATAAATAAATCAAAAAACTCGATAAGTATTTAGTATTTATTTAAAAAATATTATCAATTTATTATCAATGAAAAACTGGACTGTAAATCACAATAGGTAGTACAAATATACACTTTTTACATCTGTAATTATAATATAGTCTATTAGTTAATACTTAACTATAAATAATAGGTTAGATTAGTTAAAGTGTATAAGTATTATACTTAACGACTTTACAAATTAAGGTTCATATATTAGTTTTAATTTTTAATAAAATTAATAAATACTATTATAATTCATTAATTACAAGCATTTGTAGGTTAAATTTCTCTTACTTTGTTTAAAAAAACACGATTGTTATCGGTTTCATCTGGATGACATAAATTGTTCACTACGTAACTGGGTATACCGGGTGAAAAGAAAAACTAAAATTAAAAATTAAATAACTAATTAAACATAAAAAATTAATAATTAAAAATATTAATTAAACATAATTAGACAATTTTCAATATTATTAATTGTTTAAGATGTATAGATACTATATATTAATGTAATAATTATTATATTCATTTATGTCTAGTGCCACTGATTATACGCAACACCAATAACTAACAAATAATAAGAAAAAGTTATATTTAAAAAAAAATTGGTTTATCTACGTCCTACTCTAAAAATATTAAATTATGTATTTTTTGACATAAAAATTAATATTTTAATTAAAATACAACTGGTGTCTACTTGATTTTTGAAAAACTTTAAATAATCAAACTTTTTAAACATAGTTCAGGTTATTAGGTTTTGTTATTACAGTAATTATGATGAACAATTATAATTTTTCGATTGATTTTAATTTTGATGTAATTCATTTTCAAATTAGACACATTTTGAAAAATTAATTCCAAAAAAAAAAATATGGTATATTCTTCATTTTAGTATTTCAGTGGTTGAAGTGAATCAAAATAAGTGTGTGGGGGTGGGGGTAGATGGATCGATTGACTACGATACTTTAGAAACTGGTATGAATTTTAAATTTTCCAATGATTAAATTCTCGTTAAAAAAAAGTGATAATCGATCAAGTTAAGTTTGAGAGCTAAAAATTGTTTTGCTTATTTTAAAGTAGATGAAAAATTAGTGTAATGGTATTATGACTTCAATAAAACATACCTAATATTTAAGTAAAAAAAAATTATTAAAATCAATTTATATTATTTTTGATTTTTTAAACTTAAAATAATATAATATTTATTATAGTAAAAAAAACAATACAATCGTAATGGTAGTTCGTAGGATAATAACTTTTGACTGGAATAAGTAATTACAATTTTGGTTGAAACCATTAGTGGAAGTAACTAATTCTTTACTATAATTTTACATTTATTATTTCATCTAAACATACATTTATGTTCATAATAATGTTTAAAAAGTGCTTCATAATAATTTCTTCAAAGAGCTTTAACTGGTTTGGATGCCGTTAATACTCATATTTCGATTAAAATATTACCGGCAATTGAAATAAATAAATAAATTGAAATTAATACGTTACAATACTAATATTGGTAATATACTTATAATTATTAATATTATAGTTTTAAAAGTACATATTTTTTATGAGGGTTGCATTTTTTTTGGGAGAAAATTAGTGGGAGAAGGGATGGGAAATGCCAATAAAAATAAGTCGGAGGATGACATCCTCACATATGCTCCCATATCCTCTAACTTCGATCACTGAGTTTTATACTTTTTTTTCATACATTTGGCAATATTATGTAACTTCTACAATTTTTTTTTTAAACGTTTTCGTTTTCAGTTTTGTAAAATTTCTGTACGATATATTATATCGCATTATAATCCTCTGACATACATATCTAGTAATAACTCATACATTATGTATTTATATTTATAAATAAATTCATCAAAAAGAGTAATGAAAGTTTTAAAAGTGTATAATATAAGAAATCATATACTTATACCATAAGCGTGTATAAATTAGTTTTCAGTGCACTTTCCTGTATTATATATATATGCCGGAGATAGTGTAAACCATAATTTAAGGCCAAACGAAGGGATTATTTAATGACAAAGAATATTTAAGTTTTATGTTCTTAGGTCCCGAGTTCAGTCAGGATACTATTATATTATGTAGGTTGTGTGTTATTATATAAAATGGTCCAAAAATTACCAAAAAATTATATAAAAATAATCAATATGTAAATATCAAACATTAGTAATTTACAATATTTATATTTATATAAGTTATTTATACTCGTATTCTCTTTTAGGTCATTATCGAAAATTAAGGCTTGGTACGATAATTTAAAAACATCTACCAGTTGTATCAATATTAACTTCTCCCATCAAAAAATAATTTTAGGCATGCACTTGGTTGGGGCTATGGGGAAATGATAGTAAAATATGGGAAGTTTATTGGAATTTATGTTTGCTGTTTTATTTTAATTTGATGCATTATGTTCAATTATATTGTATCTGTTATGTTTATTTCATAATTACGAAAATATTATTATATTACGATTTTCTAAGTATTATACCTTTTTTAGTATATTTTTCATAAAAATATAGAGGTGAGGGTGGTTTACAACTCCTAAATACACACTAATTATAATCCTATGTAAATGAGTAATATAATTCAGTTTAAATTAAAAATATTTATCTCTGGAAATAACATTTCATTTAAAATTTGTTAAGGCAGGAATATAATATTTATTTTTAAATTCAAATATGTGGATAAGTTTCAAATTTCTAGTGAATAAGAACTTCATTTGAATTTGAATTAATTTCATTTGAAGTTATGGTATAGTAGGAATTGATAGAAATATTACCAATCAGGTACTTACTATCATTTCACTATATTATTCATGTATATATTTACTCAATACGGAATAATATATAATTGTCATTATATACAATTTAGGTTGGTTGTTATCTAATAACCATTATTGAAAATGTAAAATATAAATAAAATTAGAACTTATATTGCTCGGAGGAAAAATGATTAAGATGCTTAAGACTATATTTTGAACTTACCTCTGATACAATAAACATATTATACAGAGTTTGTGTGAGATTGTATACCATTAGAATGTATTTTATATTATACGGTTCACGGTTTTCCATCATTTTCGGGCCAACCTTCAGTACAAATATCCCGTAAACTATTAAAATCGATAACATTGGCCATGGTGTACTCATAAACATCCACGAATCAACTTTTTTATCTGAAAAATAAATATTTTATTTTATAGTTTTTATAAATACTTTGGATCAGTGCGGTACATCTTAATTTCGGTTAAGATATAAAAAATACGATTATTATATTTGGTTATAATAAAATATACAAAATCGATATATTGTATTTATTTATTTATTGTCTCACCTAGTAGTGGACTTCAGGGCGGGATAACGTCGAAATCACTCCCCTTATTGCAGGTTTTTTTTTATTGCTATTTAAAGAATATAAAAATTGATTTCGAGGGAGATCGCCTACATAGCCTTCAAATTGGGTCTAAATTTTGGGAGAATTCGCTGGCGAATCTAAAATAATGGTAATTATTACCATGCTCATTTTTCAATAATCAATTTTTTTTATATTATTCATAGCCGAAACAATAATAAATTACATTTTTTTGGCTGAATTATAAAAAAATAATTTTTCAATTTGGTCAACAAAAAAAATGTACCTATGCCTGTATTAATAGTATCTATTATATTAACAATTACTATATGATTTTTAAACGTTTTATGAAATATGTATAAAATTTAAATAAATACCATACAAAATACCAATAATACGTATTGATATATACTAACCAAATTTGAATTCTTGGTTTAATATGTATTCTATTTGATAATACTTTTCGGATATGAAGTCATTCACACTTCTGTTGGTTATATTGGCCATAGTTTTTTCTATTAATGTTGTCACTGTAAAACACAAATATATATAGATAAAATAATAAAAAATAATTAGGTGTATATAATGATATTATAAATTATATCTATATAACATTATTATTTATGTGCTTAATATATTTTAATTGATTATTTCATACATTTTTATTGTATATTTCATTTAGATAGGTATAGTTAGTTTTATTTAAAAATAAGTAAATATTAATATTTCGAATTAAATCAAAATGCCTGGTTGTTATACCTGATATAGGATTCTTAATTAATGAGTAAACGTATGATCTATACCTGCCTATTATATAGATTAGATTTAGTCTATAGAGTTTATAAATACAATCAATATGATGTTGTACCGAAGCTATTAGTTACCTAAATATGAACAACTTCACAGAATTAAAAAAGGAAAAATTACTTAAAGAATTTACCATTTAATATAAGTACTCAATTTATAATCTATATATGTATAGATATACAGGTATACATATAGATATATGTATATATATATATATATGTCCATAATATTATCTGCTACAAATTAGAATAATTTTTAAAAATTTTAATTAATTTTTTCAAAACTTGAAAAAAATGTCAGAAAATATGTTAAAATAATAATGTTTTTATCAGTTGATTATTCAGATATCATTGCATTTTAAATAAATGATAAAATATGCCTTATAACTGATTATTTTTTAAATATTTTGTCAATTTTATCCTATGAGTTTCTTAAATGTTTAAATTTTTTTTTTATAAAAAGGAATAATGAGTTTGTATTTTTTAAGCTTTAAATATATTTAATAGGCTTTAGAAAAAACTATCAAAGAAAGAAATAAGTACCAACCAGCGAAAGAAATACATGAATTTTTTTTAAATTAGCTCAAAATTAGTAAAAAACATATTTTTAAATTACCATACGTCGTTTAAAAATTTTTATTTTAAAAATGTTGAAAAATATATTTAAAAAAAAATTATTTGAAACTATATAGTAAAATTTTAAGATGTACGTCATTAGATGATGATGATTCACTCGTATATTTTTTTGAACAAAAAAACCAATTTGAAAAATACTGATTTTATAGTTATAAACACTTCAACAGTCATTCTGTATAATACGTATTTAGGTGGGTAAACTTGTATACCGATATGTATATACAGATATTTAGATCTACAGGATAATATAATATTACGATATTTTTTTTTATATATTTTACTACCTTTGATTGTGTTTTCGAAAAAAAGATATTATTATAAATGTATAAGCCTAAATATAGTTTTGACAACGTGCTCAGAATGTAAAATTGTATTTGTTTAAATTAAAGAGGTCATTATTATGTCAATAGTGCAACGTTTTTTTTCAAGGTGAACCACTCTAGCAAAATATAGGTAACGAGTATAAAATATTATAACTGGCATTAGATTATATAATAAAAAATAATATATTATATTTTAAACGTTTTGAACTTAAAATCGAATGATATAATATTATAATATGAGTGTATTCGTATATATTATAATGTTGAGAGGTTATTATTTTTGATTATTTTAATTATTGCTGGATTTTAAATGTTTTTTCTATAGTGGAGAGAAGGCATTTATTGTCACCCATACGATTTTAATCATATTTATAATATACGAGTTCATTGTAAAAAATATTGAAATATATGATTCAATAATATTTACTTTTTTAATATAAAATCAAACCTTCATTTAAAGATATATATTGACCTGAAAGAATTGTTTAAAGTTTTTATCACATTTTTGGATTTCAAATTTTTGACTGTACATTTTAATAACATATTTTTCAACAAATTATATTAATGTAATCTCTAACAGAAGGAGAGAGGGATCTTCCATCTCTTTTAGGAAAATTACTACTGTTACCACTATATTATAGGTATAAAAGTTGTAATGAATAAAATATTATGATGTCAAATTTAGCAAGTAGGTATTTCATTAAAAATGAATTTTTCGAATTTTAGGAATTTGTTGGTTTTACAACGAGATCTTATATTTTTGGGTACTTAATGAAAACTTTAAATAAAAATATTCATATTGCTTTATTATAAATCGATTGCAAAATATAAATAGGTGCCTACTTAAAAGAGGTAATTTTTGAATTTCCAAGTCAAAAAACACGTAAGGAAAATTCTTGGGGGAGGGAAGGTAAAAAGAATCATAAACAAAAAGTTTTACGAATCAATTTTAGAATGAATCGATTCATTATCGCTTTTAAATCTGATATAATAATAGATAACTGATTTTCGCTGACACAAGACGAGTGTATACCGGCTATAAGATATAGTAAAACTGGAATCATAGCTCTTTATGATTTTTATATTTTAATTCCAGTACTTTTTTACATAATTGACAAAGTATATATATTATATAATATATTAAAAGTAAATAATAGAATATTTCAATTTCTAATATAATATCTAAAAATAAAAATAAAAATTAATAAGAAAATACAAAATTATACTCTCAATGTAATAACTGCACTGTAAAAAATGTTGTTAAATTTCAACTAGTACTGTGTAAATTTACATAGGATATTAATGTGAATTTATTTTACATGTAAAAATAAGTAAATCTGTCATGATCATATAAGTAAACCATATTTGTTCTGATTTCTTAGGTAAATAATATTTATATCAGTTTAATACTAATACTAATAGGTAAATTTACTAATATTATAGTTTGGTAAATTCCAACTATCCAAATGTGGTAAATTTACAAGTCATGAATTGTAAATTTCAATGACAGTATATTGTAATTTTTAATACCGATTGATTGTGTGTTGCACTGTTGCCACACATTTTATGTAAATTTCAACCAAAAATTTTTTACAGTGTGAGTGTTCAAAAATAACTTTTGAATTGTCATTTTTGACTCCATGTATAGGTAAGAATAACCCTAATTTTTTGATAAATATTAAAATATATCAAAATGTAATTCTAAATATTCTAATGGATAATAAAATACTTTATGATTAATTTTAATTAAAGAAAATATACCTATCTAAGAATATCCATTAGATTTATTTGATATATTTTATCTAATACTTTTATTTGACGAAATTAGTTACATCAAATGAATTCAAGTTTCAAGTGTATAGAACATCTTTAGATATCTACTTAAATCTAATGATAATGAATATATTTGATAATATAAAATAAGTACTTGTTTCACTGTTGAGGTTTCTTTAGGTTTATTGCATGTTCTCGCCGACAGAAAAGTATAGTTTTAACTAGTTATACTTTTAACTTTGGACGAAAATCTAAAGTTTTCAAAAAATTATACAAGACTATTAACCAAAATCAGTGTTAAAGATGGCGTATATCCATTAAACACATTTTAAACTTGGACAATTTGAAAAGTTAACACAAGCTCGTATATAGACTTTTTAAACTGTTATTTTTCGCACATTTCAATTAAATTAGTATCAGATTGAATTGGAAACAACCTAATTATGTAGCATTCGTAGAGAAAGTGCGAGAATCAGTCAGGCCGATAAGATAAATTTAATTCAGGTGATCCCCTCCAGTTTTTCAATAATTTTTCGTATATATGACACCAAACCTATCTGCAATATATTATTATAAATGTAACAGATAGTGAAATACTGTAATAACAGAATAGCACAAGGTCACTCAAAAAAAAAGAACAAAAAATTTCCTCGTTATAAATTAAATTTCTAATGGCTTTTGATGAATATATTTCATACCATATTACTGGGCAAATTATAAATAAATATAATCTGAGTATATAGTAATAATTAGGTAGTGAAAAGTTCTTCATAAAATGTATGGGTGTAAGAATATTTGAATATTTTACCCTAACCTACTTGGAAATTTAAAATTTTTGGTAAAAATTTAAAAAGTGTTCTATAGTAAATGATACATTTATCTATTTAATTGTATATTTTTCCAATCTATTGTATAACAGGCAATTGGAATTATACTTTAAATGAGTATTTGTGCCTATATACTTTAAAAATTATTCCAGTGATTTATATTTTTAGTTCATTAGTCATTTAATTTTTTATTAAATATATTGTACTTGATATGATTTTAATTTTGAATCATACGAAACAATATCTAAAGAAATATTTATTTGTACTTATATTTTATAATAATAGGTTTTTTATTACCTACAGCATATAGTAATTTCTATAAAAAAAAAACAAAAACAACTGAAAGTTGGATTTTTGTAGAGTCGGTTTTTTGATGCGGATCACTTCAAATTAGATGTTTATACCTAGTTTTACATACTTTGTATTAATATATTATATATATATATATATATATTGTTTTTTTTTTAAATTTGAAAGTTATGATTAATTGTTACATCTAATTAATTCGTATTTGAATTAGGAGACAAAAGTGCGTCACAACATGTCACACCTGTATTTGCTGTCTGCGCCTATCTAATGGACAATATAGGAACAAGTACGATACTAAAAATGAGAACTGTGGCGTTTAAACTAAATTTAGAGTTAATTACGTAATACCAAATTTAGAGAAGATAATTTTTTTGAGGATATCTTTGAGGTTTTTGTAAAATATCATCTCACAAAGAAGTTACAATTAATTAAATCAATGAATTATTAATAAAAAATAAAAAATGCTATAACTTATTAGTTAAAAAAACTTTGTACAAAAAGGATCCGACGCACTTTCAAAAATATTTTTTCCTAAAGTATTTTAATTCTAAATTTAACCTATATCTTACCCTTCTCATTTAATGTAGTATAATATTTCCCATATTTTTTTAAAGCTGGGAAGTTAATTTTTTTAAAAACATACAGTTTTAAGTTAAGTTAAAAGTTACTTTTAAATTTTATAAAAAAAAAAATAACAAGTTAAGCTAAATTTGATTAAAAATAAATAATTTAAATTAAATTATAAGTTAAAAGTTAATATTGTTATTTTACTAGATATTTTAGTCAAACAATTATTATTTATTTAATTTCAATAAAATAATTATTTTTCAAAATTTTGATAAGAGTTTATAGTATAAATAAGAAACAATAACACGTTAGAAGTTCAATTTATAAGGCCATGAAGTAAAATATTATTATCATAATAAAATATTAAGAAAGGCAAAGAAATTCTATCTTCCACATCTTACTGACGGGTTTTTGTTTATTAATTTATCCAACTTTATGTTTTTGTACTTATGTATAGGTACTGCAAGTGTGAAATAAAAAAGCACCTAGAAGGGGTGGAAGCACGTTGCTTGTTGGCAAGGATACTGGTAGTGATTATAATACATTTGTAAGTAATGATAAATAATTTAATTGTATAAAATTATTTTTGAGTGAAGTTCAGTGTAATGAAATAAACAGTTAAAAAAATTTCATTTTTAAATTTCATGACGTAACCTTATATATCATTTTAGTAATTTAGGTATAGTAACCATGCCATTTTTATTTTTATTTGTTTTTTTCCATTTATACAATTTTACCGCAATAAAAGGCAGATTTTTTTTACGCTTAATAAAACTACTGGAAAAATTAAAAAATAGCCTCTGAAAAGTGCCATATAGAACAAATTTTTTATTAAAAAAAATATTTACTCCAAAACTCTTAATCGACTCTTTCTATCCGATAAATTGTTTTCAGATAAAAAAAAAGATCATTGAGTATAACCAATAAATTACTCGTACAAAATCTAAAATACTATTTAACGTGGTCCTTTTGTCATTTAAAATAGAAATTTAGTATTTGTTATTGACACATTGTTATGATAGATTTCTTATAATAATATTCAAATCATTGACTTTTATTACGATAATTCACTTATCTGATTTAGAAATGCAATAATATCAAATGTTTAATAATTAATTAATATTATAAATTATAATGCAGGTACACTCTGTAGTTTGTAATGTATAGATATATTGAAATATTAGGCAATATAATTATCGGTACTATTTGCGCTATTGGGATTTGTCAAACATTGAAAATAAATAAATAAGTTATGATTTTGAAATCGATTTTAAGTATAGGTATAGGTAGGTATATTATAAGTATATGGCATATGTAGATAAAAATGGGCAAGTTAATGAAAAAATTAATACAAATTAGTTAATTAAATTAACTTGAAAACTTTTAATTAAAAGTTAATAGTAAACACAAAGTAATTTATTCAATTAAGGTTTGATATTAAAATATTAACTTAACTAAAAAGTTAATTTATATTTTATTTATCAATAGGAAAAATTAGAATATGTATTTTTAAAAATGATTAACTTTTTAACTACCAAATATCTAGTTATATTATAAATTATTATACTTATTAAGCTAATAAATGTGTTTAATGTTTAGGTATATTTACATATTTTTTTGTAAATATATCAACGTATTCCAAACACTTTTGAAAATACCTGGAATCTAGGTTCTAGAATTCGTCGGGTGAGAAGAAAAAAGTTCTATGCCTGAATTTTTCAAAAATAGTTTTTTCAATAACTCGTATACTATATGAACGGTCTATCTTTTAAGCTTACATCGGTAGTCTTACGACCAATAATTACAAAGATGAAAAACGAAATAGTTCTATGTAATAAAATTTTTCACATTTGTTAGTATTTGTATGAGTCGATAGAATTTTTTATTTTAAAAAAAGTTCTATGTGAAAGAATACACAATTTTATTAGAACAATACAGTTGTATGTATATCACAGGACATCACTAATATAGTAAAAGTTACGGGCAAACAAGATTTAACCACAATAAAATATATTTTATAATTATTATAATCTATTGGTATCACTTCAACAATATTTTATATCACGAAATTATATTCTGTGATTACGATTGAGAACAAAAAAGTTCTACGGTGCACCAATTAATTATTTTTTCCCAAATATTATTATAATAATATTTTTATAAATATAAAATATTTTATTTTTATGAGTACAAAAAAGCGTTATGAATAGTATTCTTTTGTTCTAACTCAATATTGTTATGGTTTTTGATTGATTATTTTCTGTGTTACTTTTTTACATTTATCTAATAATAATTCTGATAAATTAGATGTTTAAGCATTTATTTATATTTTTTTCATTTCCAAAGGATGTACTGATAAAAAAAAAAATCAATCATTAAACTTTAAAAATACTCTCCTGAAAAATGTATAAATCAGACATAGTACTTTTTTGTTCTCACGCCACGGGATATTATTTACATGGAGTGTTTTGTATTTTGTTATTTTTAATTTTGGATATTTGTAATTGAATAATAATTTGTTAACATAATGTATTTATATAAATAAGATTCATATCTTCGATTGACCTATGGCAATAATTTTTGTTATATTTTCTATATGGTACTATAATATTATACCGAAGTGTTATAAAAAAAATACGTACCAGACCGGTCTCGCCGATGCAGTTGTGCCCGGCGGTCTCGAGGTCGTCCACTCGTTGATATCTATCATCCCGTTTTGCCATGTCTCTTTCTTCAAGTATTTGTTATTTAATGTTATTAACCTAAAAATAGTCCTAAGAAAATGGCCTCAATCACAATCATCAAATCATCTAAATCGATTAATAATGCCGTTAGATTTCCTGCGATTTAATGATAACGACTATTGCTATTATATCGCGAATACTACAGATAAGCAAAGGTGAGCATGAAAATAATTAGTCAAGTTAAATTAACCCACAACATTCAACTTATAATCTTAAAGTTAAATGAAACAAAATTATTATTTTACATTTGTATCATTACAAATATTAGAAGTCAAAGAAAAATAAACACTTAAAAAAAATATATATATATATATTTGTACGTATCTGGTAGTAGAAATTTATTATGATTTATGTGATTGTTATTACAAATTATTATTTTGTTTTCAAAATTACCTTTTATTTTAGAGAATAGTTTTATTTAAAATTTTTGATTTTTACATAATTAAATTTTCATTTTCACAACGTGTTCATGATTAGGTTAGATATTCGTTTCAATTATGAGTAATTTAAGAATTTTAAGTTGTTTTAATGTATTAATTGGTCACTGATTTCAATTCAGATTTTCGATAATGCACTTGTTACTCCCTAGAAATTTAATTATTAATAAATAATAATACATGAAACTTTAGTTTTTGAATTGTCTTAACTCTCTTATATAATATTTAAAACGATTTTTTTTTTTTAATAATTTTACATTCTCTTATTTCTCAAATTCTAACATGATCAGATTTTGCATTTTCACATATTAAGGGATTCAACGATGATTCTTGATAGCTACGACAAGCATAGCTATTAGCTATACCAAATTATTGGACGGGCTTGGCAATTATGGCCGGTTACCACCCGACCACAGTCGACCCCATAGGTAATATTTAGAACGAAGTCAAATAATTTTCGTTTTCTTGTCATATGTGGTGATATATTATAATAATTAACTATAGATATTCATTTTCTTTAATATCTAGGTAGGTATGCAATAATAGTCGATCAGCAGGTACAATAAAATAATTTGTCGCGCATGTTAAATGATTGAAAATGACCGATAACGATAATGTAAAAATAACCGTACAGATTTTTGCGCATGTGCACAGATATATTTTGGAAAATAACGTTAACGAAACTTAACGTTATTTTAACAGGTGTCGTGCAAAAACTCTTTGATGATAATGTATATACATCAATGCACTTGTATATCTAGAAATTCAATATGAATTGAATTAAAAAATTAAAATTAAAATTGATTAAAAATGATTCTTTATTTTTTTAGAATATACACCCAATGGCATATAGTACAGTTTAAATAATTGACAAATTAAGGTAAAGATAGCAAAGCCAATTAAATTAACAATGTACTTGAAATTAAGTAAATTATATACTGATAACGTCATAACGATAAGGAAATCCAATAACAATAACGTATATAATGTATAACGGATCGGTGCACACAACTTGCGTTCCAAAAAAGTATATCAATTAAAATGTATGACCTATTTGCATCCCTATTCCCTGGTCTGAAATTATTAACTATTCGACTATGAACAAATAGGTACATTTTTGTTTTATGATTTATTTGATTCACACTTAATATGCGTATTATAATACATAATATAATAGATGACATAAAATTACAATTTAGTAGGAAATTAATAATTGTATTATAATAATAAGTTCGTTTTTCTATTTTTTTTTTTTTAATTCCATTTTCATTTTTATTCATTGCTCATAATTTCACAACGATGATTATCAATGTCTACTTTTTAAATTTATTTCAACTTGTTTCGTTATTTTAAAATTGTATTATACATATAATACTGTTGTGTTGAATTTTGGGTGTCTAAAAATTTATAACTGTATTATTTTCTCTTTTTGAATGATTTATTGAAGAATAATGGTCATTTTTCTTGGATTTATTATTTCTAAAAATGCATTTTTTTTTCAAATAATATACACGTTTATACTTCATATATTATTTGCTCTTATCATGACCGAAATGAGTTCCAATTTCAGGGACGCGAATAGACAATCGCTTATCAATGTTAACATTGGGACGCAAGTAGTGTGTAACCTAAAGGATGGCGGTGATGGTTAACGATAACGGATGACGGCAATGGATAATGAAAACGTATAACTTTAACATATGGTGATAACGAAAACGATAACGTATTACCAATGTGGATTTATCAGGTGTCAACACTCTCCCCCGCCAACCAACACTAATATGAACGTACATTTTACACCAGTTCCGAACGCCGCTAGAATACGCTGTCTACACTGGTTGGGCCTAATATTTACTAATTATTTGGGATTTAACGTGTAATAATTAAAAACATTTTTATTTTTACACGGATTATTAGAATATAATATATATAAAATTAAAAAATTTAAACTTTATAGTTATAAATACTGTATTGAATAAATATGTGAATACCTACCTATGTTTAATTATTACTTAATATGAAAACAACTGTTAAATTATATTTTTAAACTTATTTAATAAAATGTATCTATCTCGATGATTAACAATAATTCTAAAATAATATAAAAAAATATACGTCAATGTTTAACAATAATTTGAATTTTTAATAACTATTAATTATATTGGGTAACAATGTACCAATACAAAATTTTCGGTACTTATCGGTTATCGCGACTACGTGATTATGCGGTGGACTAAGGTAGTATCTTCACACATTTTTAGTTCTTTTAGACATCATTTCTAAAAAGTCAGTTCCTCTGCCCAACAACATATAAAGCGTAATGCACATATAAATGAAATGCAACTAACCAACAAACCAATTCTCAAAACGCATATTTACTTTTTTTTTGTCAGGATTCAATAGTGCAGAATAATCTTGGTGGATGAGTTGAATTTATAATCAATGATAAAATATAATTTCTTTCATTAAAACCATTCTAAGTAGACCTCGACATATAATACATTACAATACGGTCAATTATACCATTTAGTGTGAAAACAAACTTTGAGTAGGTACTAAGTATAGGTACCTATATTTACTTACGATTAACAATTTTTAGGACTTAAAGGATGTTATACCCGCGTTTGTTATCTCTGTCTAACTTATTGGTTAAAATACAAAATTACATTATCTATGCAAAACAATGGATGTTGTATCTACGTTAAAATCAAAGTTAAAACATCTATTACAAATTAAAAAAAAAAAATGTTTTCTAGAAAAGGACAATCTTTTTGTAAAATATTGTTTAACAAAAGTTACAATTTAATTTTTTTAAAAAGGAGAATTAAAAATGCTAATCTAAATTACTATTTTTATTGATTACTTATCTTGAAAATATTATGTAACTTTTATAATTAGCTCAAAATTGGAAAACCATTTTTAAGGTTTTTTATCACGTTAATATGGTAGGTTTTAAATATTCGGTAAAAATTCAAGTGTCTAAGGTAATTATTATCTTCTGAATAAATTATACATATCAAATACAACTATTTGATCCTAATTTTATTAAAAATAATACCTACATTTCGCCAATAGATTTTATGTGGTTATAAAGGAAAATCGGTACTATTTTATAATGCTGTCTCCGGCAGGTTAGTTTAGTTAGATATAAAATAATGTCTAACTAACCTTGTATTAAAATTTCAGGTTTTAAAACCAAACATGGTAATACATTTATGACATAATAATTTCGAAATCTATAACTAAAATAAATACACTTCTATTGTTCTATAGTATAAAAAGTGTTCCAATGTTTCACATGTATTAGAAATTCTTGGATAGAAATTTAATCCAATTGGTAAATAAAAAGGTTATTTTTCCATTTTTTTCAATTTTTTGTTGTTTTCCAAGTATGAAAAAAATTACCGAAATGACATAAAAATGGAAAAAACATGTTTTCAAAAAAGTTAATCATTTTAATTTCGAATATAATAATTATCATAGAAACTTGAAATTTATACTGAATAATTGAATACCTAAATAAATAAATAATACACAATAACAGTAAATTAGTACCTACTTATTTTAACGTGATACAATTTTCAATATTAGTAATAACAAAAAAAGGAACTGACTGAGGACTACTTTTAAAATGTTTAATGATTTTTAAATTATTAAATTTTATTTTTTCATGAAATATTCTAAAAATTGCCTATATTAAACTCCTTAAAAATCGAGTGAATGTCGTCTTGACACCACACACTTGATTTTTTTAAGGAGTTTTATGTAGGCAATTTCCACGAAAACTTAAGAATATTGACAATATTATAAATCAAAAACTATATTTTTAAAATCATTTTCTGATAATTCCACACTCTAATGTTAATACCTCTATTATTTTTTGCATAATTTCAAAGTTTTTTTAAAAAGAAACCATGTCTTATTTCACATATTTTGGCTTATAGAATAATCAATAATAATCATTGATTACAGATTATTGAAAGGAAACTTAACACCCAGTTTTTAAGGAATATATAGACAATTTTATGAACATTTTAAGAAAAATGAAAATTTAATATTTATAAGTATTTAAATAAATTTGAAAAATATTATAAAAATAGTCCTATATTTGTAGCTTTTTATTGTTACATAATAATAAATAATTATTGATAGTGAGAGAAAAGATGTTTTATGAGATGTGTGTTTCTAGAAAACTGAGTGGTTTTATTGTTTTACAACCATAATAAAAATTTAAATACCGTAAATTAATCTAAATAAAATCTCGATAAAATGATTAAATGTTGTGTTACAAGACTTAATCTTTCAGAATTTTCGGAAAATCCTTTAAAATGTAAAATGTTTTTAATTTTTCTAGATTAGTAGATAGGTAATTAATATGAATATTCTATTTCAGCTTATCATCATAATATAAACCAATATATTTAATATTATTTACCTTTTATAAACAAAAACCATTTAAGATAGCTATAGTTACTACCATTGCAAAATAATGAATGTACACATATTTTATTTTCAACATTATACAATTTATTGTTTTGTATTCTAAAAAACACATATATTTTATCTTGTTTAAATTTAATTCCAATAAATTATTGTTAACCAGGATTTAACACTATTAATAACTAAATTGGCTGTAATATATAATTCATATTTATACGACATATCTGAAATCAATAACACAGTATCATCTGCAAAAGATATTACTTTTGAATTTATAACTAAATGAAGCAAACCATTAATAAATATTATAAAAAACAAAGGTCCTAATACTGTTCCTTATGGTACACCAGGGTTTATTTTATAAGAATTTCTGTAATTACTATTAATTCTAACATTGCGGTTTATTGGATAAATAAGAGTGAATTATTTTTTTACAAGCAATACCAAAATAAAAATGTCATTAAAAGTCGCCTATGCAAAAATATCGGTAAACATATAATTTTAAATTTTTTATGTAGGCTATTGTACACTAAAACTTAAAGTATGTTTTTTTAGAAAAGTGTAACTCAGGAAGCACATTTTATGTTTGTAAAAATGGTGTTAGGTACTCGTATAGCGCTCTTTTAATATTGATACCGAAAAATGAAGAACATTTTTCTAGGTTGTGATACAGACTTTTTTACGTAAGTGTTTAAGTGCCATACCGATTTATTCTTTACAAAGTAAAAATTTTACAATTTTTAATTCCTCATAAGAAAAAAAATATGTTAAGCCAAAAATGGCCCTGACGAAACCTAGCAAATGTTCTTATATTATTTATTGATACAATTATTATAATACTTGAAGTACGAAACTTTGTTAATGAACTATTTTTAGGGATAAAACGTCTTTTTTTCCCAATGATTAATAAAAATATTTATAATTAAAATATTATAGGAATAATAAATAATAATCATTTTTTTCGTTGTAAATATTATTAAAAAATTATTATACACTTAATACATTTTATTGATTTATAATAATAATATAACAACTCATTTACAACAGTCAATAAATTGTTTATATTGTAGGAAAAATGATATAATTTGAATAAATATATTACGTTAGATTAAGTTTAAATTGTAGTAATTAATATTATTATTATTATTAAAAGTATATACCTTATACCAAAATCATATAAACGTACAAAAAATAGGTGGATTACATAATATACACATAATGTACACATACACACACGTTTCGTAAATTCAACAAATAATTTTATATAAATTTAATATTCCGAACGGTTAATGTCTAAAGTTCAATAAAGTTAAAGTATATTTTAAAAACTGTATTACAATTTTACGAACGAAGATAAAATAGTATTCTAGACTATATAATAATATATGTCCTTCAGAAAAAAAATTATGTTACATAAATATTATCATAATGCGAGTATTATTTTTATAAACCTTTCGTTTTTTTGAATTATTTTAATTAAATCATGAATTTATACAAAATTTAATGCGATAGTGTTAGATTATGTCTATATAATAATAAATAATAATATGTAAATCGTAATTTTCAAATATATAAAAGTAAACACGTCATTCTATGTATTGAACAGCATATAATATATAGTTTTGGCGTATGGATGAGGGGATAATGGGTCAGATGAAGAATGGAGTATTTTCTCGATATTTATTTTTAAAGGTATCTCTTTAATATATTTAATTTATGTATGATGCTGATGAATATGTACTGACAGAATGAATGGGGGCAGTGGCGTATTTACGGGGGGGAATTTGGGGGATAGATCCCCCCCCCTTGAACTTCGACTTTTAATTTTTTTTATGGAAATATATAGTGAAATGAAAAAATATATGCCTAAGGGGGGGGGGGATAATATATATTTCCATAAAAATAAAAATAAAAATCATAAAATGATATAATTCATAATACCTGTGTTACTATAGATAATAAAGAAATGGATTTCCATTCAATCGATTTATTTATAGAATATAGATAACAGGTCGCCCGCACCGTATTCGTGAACCGCATGATCACCTCGGTCACCTTATGATTAATTATTTCATCCCCCCCCCATAAATAATTTCTAAATACGCCGCTGGTTATATTATATTTTTAACTAAAGCTAAATTATTGCATGTAGATCGCTTGGAAATAAAACCAAATTAATTATTATTGATAAGAAACGAAGGACAATAATTTGTTATTTTTAATGATATTAATTTAGAGAAAAGTTTAGGAATAATTGACAGTTTGAAAATTGGACGATAGTTTGAGATCAAAGAAGAATCACCGCTCTTTAAAATTTGAGAGATAAAGAATAAACCATAAAAGGGTGCATCAGATTCAAGAGAAAAATTAAACATTTTATTTGGAACAGAATTTAAAATAAATCTAAAACTATAGAGAAACATAACAGGAATATGATCGAAACTGACACTAGAGTAAGGAGATATAGACTAAAAATCATATTAAAAACATCTAAATTATAGTTATTGATAATAAATTATCAACTTGATAATAATTAAATACATATTAGTGTACATACTATATGATTATGTATATATACGTAAATGTATAACTTCTACAATTTATAATAGGTCATGATTGAAAATATAGAATAGTTTTTTCATAAATTACAAAAAAACTTCGTTATGTAACGGCCCGAGACAGACAACAACACGTTTGAATAAAACAATAGAAAATAGTAGCGGTTCATTCAGGCGAATCCGATGAACCGCTAAACACGGAACACGATACAAATCGATCGATGTACAAGATCGATACCCGGTATGCCGGTGGTGCGATCTATCGACGAAATTAAGCAGCCGGCAAAGAGAAACCGAGGAATAGCCTCGTAAAAAAGAACAACAGAGAGCGTGATTACTAGAACCAACCTAAACGACCGATATTGAAGAACGGATAATAGGAACAATAAAAGTCGAGGCGCAACGATTATACGATATAAAGGCCGACAAAGGCATCGACTACGTCTTACGACATTATCAAAACAGTAGACCGAGGAGATCAAGTACAGACACATATGAAAATAGAAACACCGAAATCGACACAACCGTACAGGCCATGACGACTAACACCCCATTTCCGATTTCTCTTTGTCTTAATATCCTACCGTAGTAGTTCTGTGACCAAATGCACTATAAAAGCGGTGTAACAATCAAACCGCATTTCCACCTGCCTTACTTACATCCCTCTGACAGCTACTTTTACAAGTTATGTCAATTCTCCTTTCCTAATCTTTGTTCAACACCACACGGAGAAGACTCTATCTCGGCGGCGATCAAGGACCAGTGGACCCGTCAGTAGCTGCGGCCAACAGTGGGCGTCTCGGACCTCTTCATGAATCCAGTTTCCAGGCCACCCCGATCCGTCGTTGTGGACGGTTGGAGTCGAGCTCCCCGGACACCCTCGACCCGTCTACCGGACTCGAGTGACTTGCTGTTCCGGCCATCCGGAAACCAACTACCGAGTCGGGCGATTTCCAATCGGTGTACCCAACATTTCTATACTTCCAGCGTGGGACCAGAGTGGACCAAGGAACAACTTCGACCACTATCAGTGGGACACCTCACCGGACCGTACTACCCCGGTTTTTCGGGTTGAACACACCGCTGGCCTTATCAGGCCACGCCGAACCGTAGAGGGTACCACCGTCGATCAATAGCTAACCAGGGCCAGTTCTCCACGCCGTCCCGACACGAGGACCGGATCCATACGGTACCGGCGCGGCCCACCGTCCGATACGTAAATATATTCCTATATATTTATATACGTACGTCAACATTTAATTCATAATAAATTAAAGAGTACCTTGTGTACCCCACCCAAGATCACTCATTTCCCGACACCTGTCGGAAGATAACCCGACCCGGGTGATAGGCTTGGACAACCCGCTTCTCCAAGTAGGGTTGTTAGGGAACATCCCTCCTGGACGTGGGGCTCTAGGAGTCAATGAGTGTATATCCTCCCGGCGAACCCCCGCCTTATATTGTTGTCATATTGTTCATAATAAAAGCTTTTAGCAACAATCATTTGTTTTAATAATTCACGAGGTAGCCCGGAATAAAATCTGACTGTTTCAGTTAATACATCCGCAATGCAGTCTGTGGCGATTTAATATTGCTATAGGTATTCTTTTCGAAAAGATTTATCAATAACATGTTCTTTTTTTAGGTAACGTGTTTTTTAGATTTTCCATAAATTTATTTTTACAGTAAAGTTATTATTCGAAGATTAATATGCTATTCCTAATTAAGTTTGAGATATAATAAATATAGTGCAAACTGTATTTGTTATATTATTAGGTATTAATGTATGTAATTATAATTATCATAAACTGAATAAACATACAGAAGTATAAATTTATCTTCGTTTGAGTGTTCCAATTATTATTTCTTATTAGGATTCAGCTGATTAAGATTATGCTAAAATATTTACTATAAACACACACAATAATTATTAATTTATGTGCCTCCATTAGCGTTCAGAATGTTCTCGAGAAAGATGTGAATGATGTGTATGTCTTATACTATAATCAACATGTATATGTAATATGATGAAAAGGACTGTTAGAAAATGAGAATTGCTTCATATCAATTTATATTATTTAATATTTATATCAAGCAAGTCTTCCAGAAATATATTACTAGTTATTACTATAATAGTTATAGAAAAGGAGCAGCACCAGACATTTTTTGGGGAATAAAGTGGCAAATGTATCTAAAATATCCTTACCAAAATAAGAAAATAAGCTAAATAAAAAAAGGTCATGAACATTTTTCAAAAACAGATAAGTCAAAAGTAAGGTAAAACCGTCTTCCTTTGCTCTCCCTCCTAACGGCACCACTGTTATAGAATGTTTTAGGTTATTGATTGATAATATTTGGTCTACCTGTTTAACTCACTAAATAATAAATATATACAAATTTGGTATTAATAGTTTAGAAAAAGTGCTGGATAAGAGAGGTAGTATTAGACATTTCGAAAATCTAAAATCTATTCATGATATAGCTTGTAACAAAGCCTAAAAAGAAAAAATCGTTACGAAAATATATCATACTCTTTCCAGCACAGGGGTCTGATAATTTTTGATACCTGTACTGCACGGATACCATTTTTTTTTAGAAAAAATTCTATTTAAAGGCAAAAATCAAATATTGTTTCGGTAGTTAAAACTACTTTGGTGTTAAGAAAAATTTTTTTTTTAAATGTTGCGATAGGCGGGATGACATATGTCCTATCGTGCAGCATGTGCTATATATTAAATATTGTGAAATATATTGCGGTTACGAATAAAATATAAATAATATTACATTTTATGACTAAAATCCTTTATTTTTTAAGACTTATAAATAGGTACTAGTTATAAAAGGTACTTATAATAGTAAAGAAAAACAATTAAATCTATAATATCATCATTCCATAATGTATTAAAAATGTTTACTCGTTTACAAAAAGCAAGATTTTCTAAAATACTTGTAACGCCTTCTGAACTTGTAAATAAAGGATTTGAATATATTTTATTATTATTTTTAGACCAAATTGGTGGTATGAATGGTATATCGATTTGATTATGGTTCTGTATATCGTCTATTATA
>JAIPRL010001000.1:0-66788 GCA_025469235.1 Pemphigus obesinymphae | reverse complement strand
GTAATTAATTAACTATAACTGTTTACTGTAACTCCCTACACCACCACAAGCTCAGCTTAAAGGTGTAGGTAAATATTTAGTTATTTATTTAATACTTTGTATATAATTATAATTATAAATTATAATTATATAAATAAATAAATAATTATTTTACGAGTAATAGATTTCTTATGAACCAAAAATCAATATTCCATATATATCTAATAGTAAAAAACTATATTTTATGTATAATACTACATATTATGTACATTCGCTATCTGAAACATTAAAAAAAACATCGCGAGATATTGCAAGGATGTCCAGGAGGACCGCAGCACTTTGGTATCTCCCTACTCCTACTACTTGCCCGACGGTGATATCGAACCTGAGACCGTTCGCATCTAAACACTAAATTCTTAACAACCTGACTAACTAACCGAAATGAATAACCGACAAAACTGCAGTCTAATAAATACGGTAACCGACGTGATCGGCATGTTCAAAATTTTCGAATCTCCGTAGCGCATTCAATAACGGCCGGAACAGGTACGGACCATTGGCAAAATGTATTGTACACTAATGTTTATAACATACTAAGTCACTTTTTTCGGGTAATCCAAACCTGAATTTTGGATTGCTCGTTATTTAAGGGGAAGTGGACCGTGTGCCTCGTGGTTTTTGCTAAAACCAATTTTTCCCAAAGCCCCTATTCCTAAGTGTCAAATGAGAGCATGAGAAGGATATAGCTCCTTCTGCAGGAGAATACTCAAAAAAGTGATTTTTAGTATACTATAAACCGTAGTGTATAATACACTTTGACATCAGTACGAATCTAATCCGACTGTTATTAAATTCACAGTAGTGATTTGAAAATGCCCCCCTTCGTATACCTATTATTGTATTATATTCTTACTCTATATTATGTATTATTATATGCATGAAAAAATAGTCATAAAAAAATTGTTTATTTTTCTATGACTGATACAAGATGTATACTACACCTATATATAATATTCCATCGGCACGAAGGAGATATTTTTTTACAGATAAAAGTAAAGATATCAATGTAATGTATATCTTAAAGTATTTATATTATAATATCTATTCTATGCATTTATGAAAAAAGTATATTAAATAATAAATATCCAATTTTATTTATTAAATAATACATTTTGGATATTACTTTGATGATATTCTACGAATATAAATTAACGTATTTCGTGGATATAAATATAAATTAATTTTTGTATATATATTTATATTGCATTTATATTCCAGAGATATATTAATAATAATGAAAAATCTAAAAATATATACAAAATGAATATGTTTTGGTTATCTAAGTCGAAAATTGCTTTATGGGTAGGTGGTAGGTACATACATAGTATCACACACTCCGCTAAGATAAATTATTGTCAAATTCCATGGAAAATAATATTGGCACGACTGGTCAAGTACGGAGATATATTACCTATACGGCTATATTCTTACAAAATGTACATACAAAAAATAAATCCAAACAAAAACATTCCGCCAACTTCGTGTAAAAATACGCGAAGTGAAAAAATCTTTAAAAATCTGCTTTAAAATGAGTGATATGAGGTAAAATCTAAATAAGTGGTCTAATGTGTAATATTTGTGCAATAGTAACTAATCCAAGTTTAATATAAATTAATTATTTATATTTATTTATTTTATAAATTATTCCAATTTTAGTTTAATTGGATGGATGATTCAGCCACTAATTTATAATATTATATATAATAAATATAATATAATAATAATTTCAGTTGAAATAATTTATAAAATAAATAAATATAATTAATTAATTTATATTAAATTTGGATTAGTCACTATTATACAAATGTTACACATAAGACTATTTACTTAAATTTTACCTCATATCACTTATTTTAAAGCAGTTTTTATAAAGTTTTTTTACACGAAGTTTACGGAGTGTTTTTGTTGGGATATCATTAGTTTTTAGAAACTAGAAATAACAACATTAAATTATTTACATATTAGGACTTTTATTTTTTTTCCATTATTGTAATATATATATATATATATATCTTTAGAACCACGAGGCCAGCGTTCAAAATGTATTGATGTATCATTAAAATAAATCTTAGAAAAAGGTAACTTATTTGATCATTATTGGGTACTACTGCAGAATGATTGATTGCCTTAATAATAACATATTTAAGTTGTTCAAATGTTTTTTTGTACAACACTATATTTCGTTTTCTATAGATCAACACCTGTTTTAGTACCCAATTACCAATTAATCTATCCTTAACCAGAAGCATTTACCGATGATTGTGTTAGTATATTTTTCAACATTTAAATGAAATAGAAATGACTGTTATAAATTTGCCTTTCTTTTGTTTTTCAACAACACGTTGAACCACATTAATACTGCACAGTTCAATACTCTTAAGTATACGGTCAGACTTAATGGACTCCTGATTTTTCCTCCAAAGCTCGTCTTTTTTCGGATTTTTGTCACCATTTCTGTATTAATCTAAATAATAATAATGTTTAAATGGCTTATACAGTGCGTACACCGACAAACACAATGGACTTGAGTCGATATCGAATGAATGCGACGCGCCACGCGCCCATACGGCCCGGAGACGGCCCGATTATGTGTTTGTGTAACGACTAGCGAGTATAATAATAATAATAATAATAATATAATGACGCGAATGATAATTAAAATTCAACCGTAGGTTGTACGCACCAACCGGCTTATATTCGTACAATATACACCAATAAATATTTATACATAAATAACATAACGGCCGTGTAATTACGAGAAAATAATTTGCAGACCAATAAAATGATAATACAATAAACAGTAGGCCGCGTCATAGATACAAGTGATAAGCGTGTGTCTAAAGGCGGGGCAATATATAGTAGTGGGAGAAGTAGCGCACGTACGTCGTCGTCGTCATAATAAATAATAATGCTGATCGCGGGGACGCAAACTATATTATGTGAAATGATCGCTAAAATATCGCCAGTTTTTTGGGCGAAATTACCGAAACGATTTTCAACTATAATTACATCGATATAACTACAAAAGCACATCGCACATGCGGAACAAGGCTGCCACAACTCGAAATTCATGGATTTTGTGTTACGACTACTTTCGAATAGTACGAAATCGGCTCTATACAACCCAAGAACGCCACTTTCAATGTCAATTTTCATTTTGTCACCAAAAATATGTGGCTGTATCGAATTATTCTATTTTTAGCTGATTTTCAAAGGAACAGAGCCATATTTACTTTATGTCCATGTGTATACGTTTATGCATTTATCCAAATTAATCATTCAAGTTAAAATTCAACACTACCTTATTTCGATTTGTGGCGTTCTTCCACGAAATGAAAACTAATTTCCGTGTGTTATGTTGAGTGCAAAACGGTAATATTTAGAGTTATGGCGGTATTGCATTCCAAAATTTGTATTAGTGGCAGCCGTAATACAAAATACGACAGTGTTGTGTTTATAAATATAAATATTTTCCCGTTTTGCGACAGTATACGGCTGTCTTAAAATCAATTTTAATTATGCAATGCAGCCACATCTCAAAATATGGCGATCTTGCATTCACTTAAAAACTATAAAAAGCTAACTTTTCGGGCTTAAAAGAATATTTCATAATGTTTGAAAAAATTATATTGTAAATCATGTTTGTATGTATTTAGGTTTTTATTTTCAAATGCATAGGTAATGAAATACACGAAATATCTTAGTTTTAAACTACAAATCGCTTTTTCTCAAAACTATAAATTATGAGTTATGGCAGTCTTGTTTTAGAGATGCGACATAGCCATTATCCTATTGATACCTCATTCGAACGATTTGGATCGTTCATTAGGCCTGTAGGCTGGACGAAAGAAAACCAAAATATTTACACGGTTTAAATGGTTATGTTCCGATGGCCGTGTTATTCAAGGCCTTGATGCTTTATTTTACTTAGCTTGCGACAGTTACACGTTACGTACTCGTTATAATACTATTTCAATATAAAAAAAAAAATAATAATAATAATAAATTCTATTAATTATTATAATTTTTGTTAAACTTGAGATTTTTTTCATTCTCATCATTAGGATCTAGGCAAAAATATTGATATGCGTTTGTAAATATATATCACGGATAGTCAAATTCAAAAAAATTCACTATAAACCGAACCAAAAAAGTATATTGTATACCCATACTATATTATTATTATTATGAAATTTCTCAAATTATATATAACCCATAGGTCATAAATAATATCGCCTAAAATATAAAGTAAAATGCAATAAGTATCCAGTGTCTATCTATAATGTATCACTATATGCAGTAGTGATTTTATGAGGGTGGTCCATGGATTCTAGACTACGATCCCTCCAGAACATTACAAAAAGTGTTTATACTTTAACCAACAAACACTTTATAATTAAGTAAGTACATACTCATAGTGATAAATGGACACCGGGACACCGGCAGAATGGTGAATGACTTTTAATTTTATTTTGTCTTTTTAAAAGCGATATTTTTTCCAGAGTCTCGCTAAAACTTGCACCGACCCTGACCCTTTCACCAAGAATAAAATATAAATATCGCAACATATTTAACCGATCCGGATTTTAATCCCCGTTTCGATGTTTACACATAAAAATAACCACAAAAATCATTGAAAACTTAATGAAACAAAACAAATATATATTTCAACTGCCGTTGTTACATTTATTTAAATCTAGTTTCAATCACAGCAGCACATTGGTTTGAAAATATTTAGAGCTGATGAGAAGCGAAAATATATATGTGTAAAAACAACATAATCTCGTATACGGAGGAGTTAAAATTCTCCATTCCCGAAAACGTTTAAATTTAAATATACTAAGTCTATAAAAAAGGACATATATTAAATTTGTTTATTATTCATACACGAAAGACGATTATAATATTTGGCATTGTAGTATGCCAGTTTTTTTGCATTTTAGATATTTTCAATTTATCAAAATGTGTCTGGGTTTTTCGCAATTTTTTTTTATGTTTCATCTGTAAATATAAACAAAATTCCACGTTTATAGTACAACGTTATAATATAACAACACGTATTTCCCAATATTTAATTTGTATAATTGTATTCCAGAATGAATAGAAAATTTAACTTTATTTTGTACACAATTCCTACATTATAATATAATAACTGTAATTATATTTAGGTAATGCTCGCGTATATGGGATCATTTAGTATTGTATAAAATTATCTTGAAAATACAATTACGTCACTAATGGTTATCACTATGGCGAAACATGACAAATCTCAAACTAATTTTCGTACGAATTTCATTTTATTTTTCGATATCAACAATTGCACGACACGTGTCATTCACGTATGTAATTAATTGGTAAAAATTAATTTAAGAACATGGTAATTTGATTTATGAATAAATACACGAGTGGGTAATATTATAATGTACATACGAATACCGTTTTTGATAAATTAAATTCGAAAAAAAAAATGTAGACATATGTAGGTATAGCACGGAGAAATGAGAATTACTATTAAATACTCGTCTCTCTTCGTTCACCTCGATGTAAGGCTATACTGTCACGCTATTGTTTTAAAATTTAAAAGCAATAATAAATCATATTGCAATCGAAAAACAATTCGGTAGTTAAGCTCGCTGGGTATTACATTATATAGTGTTTATATAAAACGTTTTTAAAATGTAAAGTGACCATAAAAATTATTTATGACTATATAATATATATACATGGAAATTTTGTCGAGAAAGCTTATAGTTATGAAAATGTGAATTTGACACCACGCTCTAATTATTTCAAGTTTATTATAATAACCTACACCTTATATTAAAAGTAACCGACCGATTAAATTATGTTATGTAGCTAAATTTGAAAACAATATCGTCATAAAATATACATTTCAACCATAATCTACCTGTATACTATTTTAAATTCTTAAAAAATATTTGGATTGGAATTTTCAGATTTTTTTTAAAATTATTGTTAAAATCTCAAAATATTAATATTATATAGAAGGCTGGAAAATCTAATTTTACTTTTATAATATAGAAATGAAAATGAACAAATTTTCAACTTTCAACAATCATTTTCTATGTAGAAAATAATAAATTGACGTTTGAAAATTAAAAGCAAGTGAACTTAAATTATTGTTCAAATTAAATCATTTTGAAAATGTCTTGTGATTTCAAAATAATATTAAAAGAAAATTAAAAGTATATTATAGCATTATTAAAATTTTAAAATCATATAGTTACAATTAATTAGTAATATGTATTCTTATATTGCTAAAGAATAAAATATTGATTAGATTCATATAAGAATTTCGTATGTTTCCTTCCAAATATAAGTTAAAATTCTTTGCTTATTCAAACAAAACTTTGGAATTTTAAAGCATACTTCTGCGATAACTTAATAACTAATATATATCATAGATAATATAACTGTAAGTATATTATTATAAATCAGCAAAAATGGTTATTTCTTATTATATAAGATTCACATGCAGAACCATAAAAAAATATCAATATGGGTAATTTATAAAATATACTTTCTTATAACATTATTAACTTTAAAATATAAATATTAGCGTATGAAACTGAAATTTAAATAAAATAAACTATATTTTATTTAATAATTGGTAGGTACAAACCAATTTAATATTCTTGACAACAGGTGACGAATATTGTGTTAAACATCATCTGCGCTTCATTTTTCAATAACTTGCATTTCAATAATCTCTGTAAAAATAAAAAAGGATATTTTATCATTTTTAATTTCAGCAATGATGAAACAGTGATATGGAAGATTCTTATGTTCAAATTTTTGCCCATACTAATAAAGAAATTCGTATATCTTAGGGCTTATGGATAAATACATGGAGATTATACGCTATTGTTACAGAAAATTTGGCCTTTTCATAAAACTACCAATATTTTAAAACTTAACCAATAGCAGTTATTAAATTGTTAGTTTTTCCATAACAGTAATAAAAATAACAATAAGTATAATATTAATAATAAATGTATATAAAAATATCTTATTAATTTGTAATAACAGTAATTCTCGTTGTTAATAATGTTGAATTTTTTTAAAAAAAAAAAAGAGTTTTCATACTTAATATGTAGCTGTGCAGTTTATAGTAGAGGTCGTAACTCGACAAAAATTTATTAGTTTTCCCGAATCACCGCCATTAAAATAATGGTGTAAAATATTCAACAACTATTTATTATGTTATAACATAAAAGCTAAAACACCTAATCGGGTTAATATTCAAAGTAAAAATACAACAAATTTATTTTCTATGTGAGTTATCTATCAACTATTTAGGTTATAACTTTAGAATTCAGTACATAATTTTCTGCAAACTAATAAAGGATACAAAATGCAACACTCGTAATTCATACTAATTATAACAAATTTCAAGTTTGAGAGTACACATAAAGAATATAATAATGTAATGTATACGCAACCTTAGTCTAAACATTGAATAATTAATTAATAAATATATTAATTAAAAAAATATATATACGGAGCAAAATAATCAATACCTAATTATTCGAGTGAAAATATTAATACTTCCATAAATACCTACTATAATTTGAATATATTTTTAAAATATTTGTTTTTAAAAAACTTTGCATTTCATAATTTAACTGCCGTTTATTTATAAAATACTAAATAATGTTTGTTGTAATATAGATTATATAACAAGGACGCAACTATAATATACCACTGATCGGTTATATAATATAATATATAATACATTATTTTTCTATATATCTACGCACAGTTTAGATCATCGAAATAATAATATATTGGAAAGTGAAAAATCATTCATGAATTCAATTTTTTCATGTGAATTAGTCTATTTTAGTTGTGCAGATTCAATATTATACGTATTATTTAAAATATATTCAAATTGAGTGTCACAACATATTTATTCAAACCTAAAATCAACTTCATTTATATTACGTATAATAAATTCTAGATTATACTATATAAAATATTGTAATTTAATAAATATTTACAAATTAATTTGATCTATAAATTAATTTTTATCGTTCATAAAAATCTTTTCAAAAGTTACCAAAGTATTTTACGTATTTACATAATTGCTTTAACAAATTTCTTGTAACAAATTACTTAGGTACTTCATTCCTTTTAATCTATTATATATTCCCAAATTATTATACTAGGAATCATAGTTTTATCCCTATATAACTTTATATTTCTGTACATCTCCTTTCATTATTAATTTCACTCTACCTAAATTCTACTCAATTTATTGTCTCTCTAGGAAATTCCCTATTAATAATTCTTTTATCCTGTCCATTTATTTATTACTTCCTTGTCTCTTATCCTCATCTTTTTTCACTACATATTTTTAAAATCGCTGGATAGTTTTCCATTCTTTTAGTCCATTTGTACAATTCTCCTTCATTTGTTTATAATATTTTATACAACTCATCAAATTTCCATAATTTAGTTTTACTCACTATAATTTTTGCTCATATACGAGTACATAAACTTTCAAACTCTACTAAATTGTCGTTCTCCCTAGTCTTCTACCAACAAATGTGTTATTTTCCTTCATGGAATCTCCTGCATTTCTTATATAGACCATAATATTTTCTTATTCTTTTAAATACTACCCCAACCCCCCCCCCCCAAACCAATGAATTTCCTTAACCATCCTCACACTTATCACATTTCACTACTTTTAATCACATTTCATAAACTCTTCACTTTCCACACTCTAGTCTAATAGTTGGACTAAATTAGACGAATTACTCGTTATTTATTAAACCAACCTTTCCAGGCATATCCATTCACTCAACGATATTACCCATGAGATACTTCATAGATATCTATGTGCAAGTAATATCATAATTCATGGTGAGCCTGAATTACCAGATTTTTCAGTATCACATACCATTGCTGCATATAAGACATTTATCAAAGACTTATTTCTAAAGCTTGATCAATTATTTAACTTACTCCTATTCGTAAAGTCTTTCGAATTTTTAAACTGGTTGATACTAAATCTCGACTTTTAAAAGTTGTTCTATCTTCGTGTTTGGAAGCTGAGGATGTTATATTGCCATTTCTATGCCTAAAATCTACTAATTCTTACTTATTCAATAGTGTATCCATTTCACACCATCGAACTTTTGCTGAGTGTCGTTCAATTCGTGAAACTTCAAAAGCTACTCAACAAACAGGATAAAGGTTAAATAAATATCTCCATATGCTTTTTCAACGGGCTTCCTAAAATTTTTTCAAAAAACTAGGTAGTGTACCTCTCAACTGAAATTGTGATTTGTGTAATTTTCTTAATTTGAGTTATATTTTTGAATTAAATTTTTTCTTGTCGTCGTCTTCCACCCAATTTTATAAATCATGCCTAACGTTATTGGCTACATTTTATACATTTCGTTCTAATTTCAATATTTTAAAATGTAAATTCAATTGATATTTTCCCTTCTTAACTATCCTTTCTTAATCAGAATCTCAAAACGTTTCCATCTCAAATCCATTCTTATACCAGAGGATATTACCAGAACTGTCGTAGTCTTCGTACCGAACTTACTAATCTAAAATGTAATGTTATTCCTTTTGAATATACCTATATTGTTCTAACTGAAATATGGCTCAACAATACTTTTTTTGATAATGAGCATGGATTTTCAAACTATACTGTTCACAGATGTAGTAGATGTGCTACTACCAGTCACTGTTCCCGTAATGGTAGCGTTTTAATTGCTATACACAATGATATATCCACAACTACCTTATATATTCCCACATCCTGAGTTGAACTGTTATTTGTACGCTTTTCTCTAGGTTCTTATTTTTTCATTTTATGCAGTGTATACTTGCCACCTGGAGTTTCCATTTCCAACTGTGAGGCTCACGTGTCCACTATAGATTTAATAATATCTAGTTATCCAAAGTCCTCGTTTATTTTCTGTAGTGACTACAACCTACTAGTCGTTTTCAGGGGGAATGACGAACATTGTCTTTTATATAGTTCTCATTCTGATATACACATTTCCTGTGTGCCTAAGGTTTATTCTTTGAACTGTATTTCTTTCAATGGAACTATATAGCTAACTATCGCCTCTCTACCCTTGATTTAATCTTCTTTAATATTAATTATTTGATTGTTGAGACAGATCCCGAGCCACTCGTTCCATCTGACCCATATCATCCTTATCTTTCCATTACGTATAACAAGGTTCTCTAAACATCTTTGAACAGGTTCAACGAACATTTTAAATTTAACAAATGTCATGTAATTAAATTTTACATTACTTGTCATCATTTGATCGGTTATCTACTTTCCCGCATCATGATCTTAACTCCGTAGTATACATATTTTTCGATGCCCTTCACTTTTATATTTTAAATTTTGTTCTAATTTAACGTTTCTGTGTATCTTGTTGTCTTGTATTTCGTAAAAAAAGCTCTTGCTCTCGTCAAAGTCACTGGAAACTCTACACAATATAGATAATTCTCTTTTCTCTGATTTCGTTATAATAAATATGAGTCTAAGAAATGTTATAGACAATTAATTCTTGAGTCGGAAAATTCATTCAATAAGTTTTGGAAATTTGTAAGAAATCAAAGTTATAGTAAATGTATTCCTAAATTTGTCTCCCTTAATTATATCACTGGCATAAATAAAAAACACTCTATAAACCTCTTCTCTTATTATTTTAATTGCACTTTCTCCTTACCAATGAATAGTTCCAAATTATCCAGTACAGATATCCTCAACTTCCATTTTTATAGTTACTGTTATTTTACTATAAATGATCTTCATTTGTCTATCCTCGTTTGAAAATGTATAATCCATTGAACCCTTCACAAAGAGGTCACCTATCCCCAGTATTTTTTTCTGTTTTTGTTAATAGTGCAAATTGTATATGGCAACATAGTAATTTTCTGTCTTTTGCTGATGACATGAAACTATTTCTTCGTGTGAATTCATTAAATTATTACCTTAAACTTCAAAGAGACTTAAACTATCTTATATCTTGCACAAAAAACTTGGACTATCATTTAATATTTCCCAATACCATTCTATGATTTTCACCTATCATAGGAACCCTATAAGTTATTGTGACAATATTAATGGAAAAATTATCTTATTCTTTGAAAATTCAGTTAGATACCAATCTGAGTTTTGTATTTTGTCCTACGCTTAATCCTCGATTACACATCGACACTATTTGTTATAAATCCCTCAAAACTCTTGGTTTCATAAACCTATCTCGACCGAGTTTGTATAAATATCTCCTTAAAAATCCCTTAACTGTACTTTTGTTTGACAAGGTGAATGAATATTGCTCTATATTTTTGAGACCTTCAGGCGGCAACTCACTCCTTTTTACTAGAATATGTTTATAATAAGTTTTTTCAGGTACATTCTAAACATTGATTGGTCACCCCCCCCCCCCTTCAAGATTACACACCTGTTCTTTAAACACTCTGCTTCGACTCATTAGCTAACAGAAGGCACGCTGCCAACCTGATTTTTTTTTATCAAAACTTATATCTGATGATATTAATTCTTCTACCCTTCTTATATTATCCTTTAAAGTTCCTCCTTGTAGTTTTGTAGCTCACGCTAATCATACCCAATTTTAATCCCCCTATCCGCAACTATAATTCGAATAAACCACTAGTATTTACGCTAATAATCCCATTATTATATATGTAAACTTATATTTACTTTTTTTGTATTATATATATATATATATATATATATATATATATTTTCTCTACTTGAATGCTTAGTATTAGTTTATGCTATAATTGGACTCAATGTCCATAAATACTTTAAAAAAATAATGATATTGAAATTATATAAATATAATTAATATTGAAAAGACTTAATTTAATTTAATTTTTTTGCTATTAGGAATAAATACGTTTAACTAAAACTAAGTCTTCAATAAACTTTTTTAAAAATATTAAATATAATTAAATGATTTAAAACGTTATAGTTAGACACGATATTTTATATTAAAGGTATGAAGACAACGAACTTAGACAAATTAAAAAAGTTTTTCACTTCTGGTATATATATATATATATATATATATATATGTTACATTACATTATTTATGTCCACCATCTTGAAACGATCGTGAAAACCGTGCTTGTTGTTACACATAACGTTAAATAAACAAATAATTTTTTTTGAATCTTAAAATTAGTAACAACGAGTATTAATTTTTTTTTTTATTAGGTATTTAACTTATCGTTATTTTTTCATTCACTATTTTTGTAATCACGGTTTCACGGTTTTTGTAACACTATTTTGTCAGTGACCCTATCCAACAAACTTCTTTTCTATCTTTATCGATTATTTTGTCTTTCTATATACTATTAATTTAATACTCTTAATGCTTCTGTCTCTTCCTTCCTAAAAATATTCTTAAGCCATTCTCGGTTTTTTTGTCTTCTATCGAAGCCATTGCTCTATTATTATACGCGTATATTTAATTCATCCACTTTAAAATTTTTATCTCTGCTATACTCATCCTCTGTTCTATATCCCTATCTATCATTCTGATCCATACATCTGTGTAAGCATCACCCACTATATTATCACTTACCTATTACTATAACTAAAAATTAGAATTAAAAAAAAAAAAACATTTTTATGGAAATTAATTTTTAAAAATGTTGAAATATTAATTATGTTGACCTTATTTTTCCATTTGTCTAAAAAATAATTCAAGTTCAATACTGATTTTTGATACAAGTATTTAGTTTGCAAAAAGCTAAAATAGTTTAAATTTGTCTAAATCAAATGCAATTTTAAAGCAGAGAACTAATAACTTTACAATATTATGAAAAATTAATTACATACTATTTTTCAAAAAAGTATTTAATTTTTAGTTCAACTTAAAATTGAATTGATTCAGAACATTTTGCTAACATAACGATAATCGATAAAACTTCGTCTGATATTATTTAGTAAAAGTTTATTCATGTGGAATTATTTTTTTATAATTCAATATAAAAACAAGGTCACAACATTTTATTTTAAAATAATTATTTTTTTCAAAATTTTAAAAATAAAATACATCATCAAATTATTATTTGGTTATAGATTTTAGATTATCGTTGAAAAAAAAACCATTTAAAATAAATAATCGTTTTTTTAAAAATATACTTAGGTTGCTATGGCATTTAAGCAGGATACGAGTATACTGCTGTATACCATTATAATAGAGCCCATATAGAATTAAAAAATTGGTCATGAAAAAATACTACTCTTAAATTGACGATACGGAAAACTTTAAAAACACAAATTATTCAAATGAATACAATTATTTAAAATAAATTGCACAGAAGTATAAAAAGTATTTGTATAAAAATGGGTATAGGAAAATATTTTCGAATGGGTTCCTATTAGGATAGATACAGTTATCATTCATTGAAATAAAAATTAATGTATATTCACTCCCAGTCTTGTAAAGTATTTGAATAAATATATTTAAATATTTTTAGATTATTTGGAATACTTTTTAAATATATTTTAATTAAAGTATTTAAAAAAAATATTATTCCAATGGTATTTTTACTAGAATTACAAATACTTTTATTTTAATACTTCTGAATACAATTTCTTACAATCAGTTTTAATTTCAATAAATGTCATTCAATCAAAATTAAATTTTAAGTATGTTTGTGTAATTTTATTTTAAATTTACTTTATCATTTAATTTATTATTATTTTACAGTGTATGAATTGACAAACGGAGTTACGTTATTTTATATATAATATGCGGTTAATAGGTACCTATTGGTATTAATTTGGTAAATGTAATAAAATCAATAGAAATCGCAACCGCCGCGCGCGAATTAAAATAATCGCCCGTGTGAAATATGTCTTAAAATAATAATTGTAATATCATCCGAAATACAACGGAGCATAGAGACTCGATTGACAACGGTTTATTTCGTCCTGTAATCATTTTATTATTAAGTATATTCTATTATAAAACAAGGATGGGCAACTCAAAGTAACTAGAGGGTCAAATTTTGAAACATAAAATTATTAAGAGCCAGATATAAAATTGTATTTTTTATTATTATATGAAACAAATTCATTAATATATATTTTATGTCTATAATAAGAACTAATATCTAAGTTTAATATATTATGTTTTATTATAGAAAATTTCTCGAACATACAATTATTTACCTAGCTACTTTTACAATATTTGAAGTAAATTGTAGTAACATTTTTTATGATAAAAATATCAAAAGAACGTCCGGGCCGGATAAGTTCATAAATTTATTAATCAAACAGCTTTATAACAGGACTACATTAGCGTTATTTGAAGGATTCAGACTATATTTTTGTAAGTCTAATTTTTTATGCACCGATATGGTGAAATTTTGAAAATATAATAATTTCAGTTGATGACCTTTTTTTTTTTGCTTATTTACGTTTTTAAAAAGGTTTCTAAAAACTTAAGCGACAAAATTGAATTAACAGGCCTGAGCCTATATGATATTGTATGTTCAGATGAAACGAAAAAAGTTGCCTACTCTTATACACAATTTTTTTTTCTTTTAAAGACTACTTAGTTTTTGAAGGTACTTAGGACGTAAATTCTTACATTAAAAATGGACTGACTGGATGAAAAATTGGCATGCTTCAAATGTTTGCATCCCTGTTTGAAAATTGAGAGTGAGTCCCTGCACTATAACATTTATAATCAACGCATTAATCCCATATTTTAAATGAACCTTTAAAATACTATGAGAAAAACAAACTTATGGCCAAAAAATTAATTTTTAAAGTTTTAGGAATAGTACTTTTGGCCACATAAAACTGGGTTTCAGACCATTGTGCAGCGGGCCAGATGTGATTGCATCCCTGTTATAAAAGAATATTTAATAATAAATATGATGAATTATATTAAATAGCACTATGCGTAACACGGTATCGTAAATACACGAAAAATGTCGGTAGCAATAATTATTAATTTTTAAAATATTGTAAAAACTAAGATTTATAGTTGAGTAATCTAGAGATTTTAAGACCTATGAAAAAATATAATTTAAATGATATGACTGTTTTTAAGAATAAATTTAAATTTAAAGCCGTACAAAATATGTACAAAAGTATTTTAATTTGAATACGCGTACCTACCAAGTATTCGTGTATGTTCTTAAATACGTTTTTAAAAAAGTATTTGAAGTACGCCTTAAACACATATTTTTATGTCAATGTATTCGTACCTGTATTTTATTGAAATTTTAAAAGTATTTTCTACCAAGACCGTTTACTCCACGGCTGGTTATATCGGTATATAATTATGTCTAAAAGTGTGGTTTACGATTATTTTTGATGTTCGTTCGGACGGGTAACCGAAAACCGTTGGGTTTCCGACAAAACTATATAAATAAATGGTAATGGCCATTTTCGTTGTAATCTGTTGCAGTTTTCCGCGACAAATGTTAATTCATTTGTCGACGTCACGACAGCTCTGCTCTTAGGCATTCGTCGCCGCCGCCGCCGTTAGATTAGTCATTTCGCGTTGTTGTAGCGTACCGGAATTTATTAAAAACCATCGCGCACAATAGTTATTTGTACTGTCCCAAAAAGTGGTCATCCGAACAAAACGAAAACTAAATCTATTGCATTGTGAAATATATTATATTTATATTAAGCGTCCTATTAATCTCACACGTTTGTTGTCTCTGTGTTACATACGCATATAACATAGCAAATCTACGCAGGTACCTAACCGTATTCTTACATACAGTTTCTCTTTATAATTATTATAAATGTAAATTTACCTATTGCAAAAGTTTTAGAATAGAAATTTTTCATTTTTAAACAAGTTATAAATAACTATTATTATTATTATTATTATTATTATTTTTTTTTTTAATGCATATAACTACAGTTTTAAAAATCATATATTAAAAAGAAACTCTATACCAGAACACGGTTTGTGTTCTCCTCTACAAATTTGATAATAAGTAAATTTATTCTAACATTTATTATAAATAAACCGTAGTAAGAATGCGGTACGTAGATTTTCTATGTTATGCATATAATATGTAAGACAAAGATACCAAACGTGTGGGTAGCGTCCTGTTAATATATAAAATATATATTAGATAAAACCATAAAACTATCAGACACTGGGTTGTTTACATTCCACTTTTTTTTTATATACGATTTTCTGTACGCGAATAATGTAGTAAATTGTGTGTTTTAATTCTATTTCTTTTCGAAATAAAATTTTAAAAAGTCGATTTTAACCGTTTGAATAATATTTAAAACGTTTATCTAACACTCTGGTCCCGGGAAAAAGGTTTCAAGTCAATTGTCGGTGGATTTTTTTTTATCGTATATTTGTTTTTACATTTTACTTAATATTTTGATCTAAATGGCATAAGTATATGTTTGGAGAAAGGGAATAAGTCAATACTTTGGTTTTTTTGATCAAACAAAAAATATATCGTTTAAATGTTATATTGGTTTATGTTGACTTTAAGCCTTCTTAGTACATTTATGTTTTATTATTTTTTCAATGAATTCGTATAATGTGAAATATATATCTCATAAATAAAATGTTAAATTAACAGTTAAGTAAAAACATAAATTATCTTTATATATAGCATGTGAGTCATATATGATCATGTCTTTTAGTCAAACTTTTTCCTGTACCTTTTAATATTTATAGAAATCTAAAACCATTATTTTACCATAATAAACTAATAATTAAACTAATTTAAAAATTTTTCGTGAAAAAAACATATGATAATGTATGTTTATCTGTGGTATTTTTCGAAATTTATTTTGAGCGGATTGAAAATTATATAAAATTTTATTTTTCCCTGGGAACAAAGAGTTATCGGTTTTATTTGAATTCATTTCAGCATATCGTCTTCATAATGTTCGTATCCAAATTAAATTATTTATTCGTATCAATACGTATTCATTTACGAATATATAATATTATAATCAGTAAAACCTATATTATTAATTTTGTTCACGGATAAAATGCACATTTTTGTAATTTAAGATAACAATATTTAAATTTACACTTTATTCCATATATGTACCAATATTATACTCAGTCTAAATTTTTTATTTTTTCTATTAAATAATTTCAATCAAATACTAACAGCTGTTAGTTGCCAATTTTTTTTTATAATTTATAGTGAGTACCTATGTACATAAAGTTTAAAAAGAAAAATCAAACTCTTATAATTGCATTTACTCGTATATTATAAAACAATTGAACTTCGCTTAAAATGGTTTTTCGAATACAACAGTTCACAACTCTTAAATTAAAATAAAAAACCATTACACTCCTTACTCACCTACTCAAGTCACCTATCCAAAACAGTGAAATATTGCACGTTTATATTGTGCTTGACTTATTATTAAACTTCATTTCAGAAAACATATTTATTTATGTTTGTTTTAAATTTGTTTTAATAGTATTATACTTGTGTTCAATTGTTATGCATTAACTTTTATGTCGCCATATTTTTTTATTTTTTATTTATTTCAATATAATAATGGCGTAAGCTCAATTTACAATAATTCAATACATTAATAATATGATAATTATGACATTGTTAATAAAAAAAAGAAGAAATAGTGAAAAGAGAAAAAAAATATAAAAACCTTTATATAAAAAGGATAATATATGTAAAAGATAATAGATAATACATAATAAAAAATTAACAAAAGTAGTATTATATGAATAAAAATAAATAAATAAAAAAACTATTATCTACAACCAAAAGGTTTGAAAATACTAATTAAATAAACTAAATAAAAAAAGTACTTTTTCAATATGATTGTTTTAATTTTTATGGGCAGTTTACTTTAAAACTAGAATTCACTGAATCATGTCGTTATTGAATAAGTGACAGAGGATTCTAAGTTTCTATAAATTGTTATATATCGTAAAGTTTTTGCAACTTTAGAAACGGTGAACAATTTCAAAATATCAAATAAACCAAACCATTTGGTTTTGAGCACATAACTTACAAGTGTAATACAATTACAAAATACAAGTAAAAAAATTATTAGTCCCCCAATATTTATATTGATGCCATACATTATTAAAACATTTTATAAGATCGGAACCTAATAAAACACAATAATTTTCTTACAATTTGTGAAAATATGCCCTTCAATTTAAATAAATTTGTGGCATCGTATGTGAAATCGTAATGTCAATAAATATTAGGTGTAATACAATTGCAATTTATGACATCCTATACCGTTGATAATCTGTCTTGTTTTATTTTAACTTTTTTGCACGAAAAATATAATACAAATCAATAACAAATATTTTTTCCAGATACACTGGTTTACATAAAAAATTTAATTTTAATAATAACAATGAATTGTTAATATCCTTAATTTTTAGTATTAAAATCTGAACTCATATTAATGAAATCGGAACAATGTCGAATGAAATATACAAAAATTGGTGATTATGCGTGAAAAGAAAACATTGCGATAACAATAATACAATTGTACAAAACATGTATTTTTATAACTTTTACCTCCATTAAATTATAGTATTTATATGAGTAGTTGTTTAACACTGAAGATGAAAACATTGTTTTCGAAATACGTATTTGTTAAATAAAAACAAATTCTTTTTGTAGAAACTGGGTATTTATTTATATTTACTTTTAAATAGTAATTGGATTACATTTGCGTTACTTGGAATAATAAGTGACGCAACTACTACAGCGTTGCCCAAAAAAGTAACTGCACCACAGAAACTTAAGTTAAGTTACTACCCTATACTGCATATTATTTAATGTATACTAATATAATATTATTTTATTTTAATATAAATACATTAGAACAGGCTAATTATTTTAACATAAAATTTTAAATAATAATAATTATTATTTTAATTAATAATAAACACAATTTTATTATTTTTTTTAAATACCTTATATTATTTATATCAATATAATATTATGCTTTATAGAATATTTGAATTTAAATAATATAAAGTACAACAAGTAAGTATAAGTCTAATTTACGAATCTGCTAAGGTTTCTAATTTCTAAATATATTTTTTCTCTATTCCTGTCTTATTTTTTCATTACTCTCAACTAAATTGTAGATATTTCAATAAAGTATTTCACTACTCAAGTTACTAATATATCAATGAATTATAATATTATCACACTTAAAGTATTCAAATATTTTTTTTTTGTATTTATCATTATTTTTAAATACTACAGAAAAAAATTATATCCGAAGATATTGTTAAATAATTTTGTAAAGTGTTTATATTTTATATTAATCTCTACCATGATTTGATGAAATCTAATTATAAGGATAATTTAACTATTAGTTCTACAATGTATTATGTTTAAAAACCAATAATTTAATTTACTATACATAGGAGTTTATATGATTGGACATATCCTGAGATACGAAGAGAAGCTTCTACATATTATTCAAGAAGGAAAAATAAATGGCAAAAGAGACAGAGGAAAAACAATAACAACATATATCAAAAATATAATTTCTGATTCAGAACCAATATATAACAAAAAGAATTAAAGAGTTTATCTGGTAATAGAGACGAGTGAAGAGAATATGGAAAACTCCAAAACCAACCTAAGGAATGAATACCAGAAGAAGGGTTCTTTAGTATTTGGGGGCATTCTGATTATGCTATGTTATAATATACTCATTCGATTGTGAAGGATTAAATAATTTAATTATATTTAAATATATATGTATATTGGAATTTTTTCTTCAAAAAATATCTCATGCTATTTTTAAGTGAACAGGTAACTTAGACCACTATATAGAGATTTTCTTACTTCGAGTCAGTTGTAAGTTCGAGGCTAAGAAGTGCTTTAAACGCTTTGTCTTCCACAATTCACATTGGATAAGAAAGCAATTAAAAATTTAAAGATATATACATAATATACTCAATCATTTTTATTTATCAGTATCCAGTATCAAAAATACTATATTATGTTCGTTTTAAATATATTGTTAATTTTGTTACTGATAGTAATACAATATTGGATTAAGTTGTTGGTTCAAATTTTTGTAAATAAATCTAATATTAATTTACATTATTTTAGAAACATTAAGAATCTTAAAAATTGTTTGTCAAGTTTGGATTTTTTAAATGCTTAACACTTGTTAATATTATAAGCTATAAGGTTACATAATACTTATTTTTATTGTATAAACTTTCACTTTATTGTATGATATACCTAATTATAATTATGTTTATTTGATAGTACCTACTCATCTCTCCCAACACAAACTAGACTTAAAGGCAGTGTTGCATACTATAAAATTTAATTTTAATTTTTGTATCTCTTTTGAAAATAAATAAATATTATTATTATTATTATTATTATTTATAATCACATAATTAATATAATATTGTAATTAATTAATATATAATAACAGTCTAATCTGCACTATAATTTACAAACAACAATAGTTCTGCTTGTGATAATGTGTAATCGATATACTTTAGCAACTATAATATATTGTTAAAACAACACTTTAATTCAAACCAATTTTAAACAACAATAAAATTATAGTGGTTTCAGTCTATCATTTTCTAAGGGTATTATTTAAGAAATTTATGGAAGGAATATGATAAAACACGGCATATTAATGTTTCAAAATTTAATACAGTTAGTGAATTTAGCATATGTAAGCTCCCACACATTTTCCTAATACTATTATTCTCATAACATACACATAAAAGTTGGTAAAGTAAAATATCACCGACTAAAACAATTTAAACCATTTATATTTTATAGGTATTCCATGTATATTTTGTAGGTATTAGAGTTTTGTTTTATTCCTATAATTAAGTGAAAAAATTCGTATTCCTAGTTATCCAAATATATGTTCACCACATGACATAATAAATTTAACAAACAACCAATAATCAAATTATATTTTTTCTGTGTATGTATACATATTTTTCATTATCATTCAAATTTATATTAATTAGGTAAACATTTTTTTCCAAGTCCATTTACTGAAAAATATTATCTCGTATTATTGACAGCCAATTCAATGGCCGCTATTTCATTGATAATTTGTTTAAATTGTATTATATATTTTTTTTTCATACCACATAATATTGTCCTAAGGCGAATTATGGAAATTTTTTTTTTTAATTACTATTGATACAATTTTATAATCAGCGTATTTAGTACGTTCATTTTTTTATTTTAATAAAAAAAAAAATCCAAAACATCCATAGTGATACACTTAGTCACATTTGGCAATAATTTTTATAGTTGGTTTTTGGATTTTAACTGCTGTTTTCAATCAAAATTATATTGAAAATAAGCCGAGTTATTAATTCCTTCGAATATTTCCTAAAAGGAATTTTATTTATTTCTAAACTGTTACAAAGAAAACACGAAACGAAACGAAACAACACAAAACTATGCTCTCTATAAAATTTAAACGAGCTTTGAAAGTTCGGTTATTTTAAGTTAATATTTTCACTACATCCTCTCAGATACATTATTATACGTATTATAATTTATTAACATATTTTAACATTATGGCTATGGATATTTTTCTTTATTCTATGTACTTATATATAAAAAAATTTTATGATATAAACGGTTCAATGATGATTGATGTGAAAACTATTGTGTTTCTCGAATTGTTACACGCGTATTAAATGTTAATTTTGATTATACTCCAAATAGTATACATAATAAATTTTTTCATAACAAAATGTGTGCTTTAATGTTTTATTTATTTTTATATGCAAATAATTTCAAATATTATCTAATTATAATATGACATTTTTGCGAAAAAAAATTCAATATTTTATAATAATAATAATACAAATTTTATTTATTTAAATTATTGTTCCAGTTAGATATGTATAGTATATATTATACAATATTGTTTTTGAATAGTAACTCCTGTGTTTTATATTCATATTACAAATAAAAATATTTTTCTTAAAATGATGAAAGATAATAATATAATAAAAAAAAAAAAAAAATAAAACATAGGTACATATAAATTATATATATATACACGTATTGATTTAACCAGTACATTATATTATTCATATAAATTTCAAATATAAGAGTGTGTGGGAAATGGCAAATGATTGTATAGCCCATCATTGCTATATATCGTTATTACAATTTTTTTCATTATTATTACTCTATTTTATGCTAATCTTTAATTCTATATAATATTATGCATACGCAGGCGCGACTTAAAAGTGTAACGGTTTTATAAGAAAATATTCGCACAACTCGTAATATACAAAATATATCAATCAATACAATTACAATACAAACGTATTATTTTTATCTTCATAACTTTATTCTCAAACTATTATTTCAAACTGTTCAAAATGTAATTACGAGCGCGTATATTTACGTGTGAATTGTACAATAAACATAAAATCATTAAAAACCATATATATATATATATATATGCCTATTTAATTTCTAAAAAAAAAATTAAAAAAAAAAAAAATTATAAATATTCAAGCAGGCAATGCTGTGACCAAAGAGAGAATATTGAGCTAATAATAATAATCAATATAGTCTGTATGTTTATCTGCATTTATAGTGCATATATTTACACAAATTTCATATAATTGGAATTTATATTGAAACTCATTGCATTACGAGTAGGCACTCGTACATTCTAATTATTCTATGTGCATGTATAGTTAAACTTATCATATAAGTTGTAAATTTTCCCAACAAATTGAACAAGTGAAATAATATAGCACGGGTAGTAATATAATATATAATATATAGTGTATATGGACCCGAGTAAATTACAAATTACAATATTCTAATTCCTGCTATGGGGTATAGATTATTATGTTTGACTATGTCACGATTCCGTACGTAATTTAATTATGTGATTTACGTACCACGTACCTTTTTCAACATTACGACTGCGTATGTTTTGTCTGGCTAGATTCAGAGCGACGCTATCGTTTATTTTTTCAGGAAATAAATATAGTTGAAAGATTGACTAATATCGGAATATTCGAAACAACACTGACGTATTGTTGGCCCAAAAAGAAAAGCCACAGATGAAAATGGGGGTTTACGGTTTAAAATCTTAAATTAATTAAATTATTTTAAATTATATTAACAGTTTATAGAGAAAAAGTATTTGTATAGATTACGTTGGAGTATTTACTTTAGTATTATTTTTATTCGAGACGAATACTAACTTACATTATTTGTACGCAATAGTTTAATATAAATAAATATTTACGCATTATCAGTTGGCAACGTTGTGTTCATTTTCTTGATTATATACGATTATCATTGTCCAATAGTACTTAATATCAAACGCTCTCATACAATCATAGACAATCGTACGCCGAAAAAAAAACGATAATGAAAAATCGTTATTCCTTATAAAAAAAAAAAAAAAAAAAATAAATACAATTCCTTAAAAACAAAAATCTATTTCATCGCTAATAAAATATAATAATTATATCTAAACTAAAGAAAATCTAATAAAATGGTTTCCCGTGTATAAATAAATGGAGTTCAATAACATTTTTTTACTATAAAAGTAAAATAAATACGTACCTGTACTTAGATTGTTTGAATTTGAATTATGTAATATATCCGTATAGACTGGTGTCGGAATAAAGCTAATTTAAAATTTTGATGAAATTTAAATTATTGTATCAATTTTTTAGTAATGTTATTCGTGGAAAAAGGATCAACTTTATTATACATAAAAAAATATATATATACATAATACACCTACATATCCACAAAAATGAATTATTTAATCAATTATTCAACTATAATTTTTTATAACGTATGCTAGCAATTTTTTATTTTGACATTTGCTTCACATGTACCAAGGTGTACATAAAAAAAAAATATAGGTAGATACCTAGTTTACTTGATACGTCTAATGGCTAATTAACCAAAAAACAATAATCCTGTTCAGATCAAATATTCAATTATTATCAAGATTCACCGTGACAAATGACGAAATAATAAGTCTTTATATATTTTGTCAATTAAATTTCTTAAAATGTTTACTATATACATTGTAAAATACAATGCGAAAAATCCATAAATAAATAATAATTAATAAAAACGAATACTTATTATTATTAAGATCACCTGATACATAGCAATCTGGAAATTCTTTTTTAACTGTGACGAAATTGTTATTCAATTATTATCGCGGAATTAGATAAATCAGAATTGATCCCGATACGAAATTACACGCGTTCTTATATTTATCTAAAATAATAAAGACCCGAATATCACCGTCCAATAATCAATATGTTGAAAATATTTATATATTTGGTGCCGTACGTAAATTAAGTCCTGTAATGTTTTAAAGTTAATATTTAATATGGTAATACTGTTCTTCATAATTTTTCAGATACAAGATAGTATAATCGAGACATTGGGGTGTTTACAATAATGTATAAATTATACATTTTCTGACAAAAGGTTTCACCATAATGTAATAAACCTGTGAAAATGTGTGCTAAATTATACTGAGCTACATAATTTAAGATATTATAATGGGTATATCTAATAGTTCATGATCAACGATCACTATATATATTATTTATCAATCAAATATTTTTTATAAAATTAACATTCAGTTATAAAGATTATTATTGATTTTTCTATTTTTATTTTATGAATCTACCATAAATTCAGTAGACGGGCAACTAAGAGAAACATCAGACGTATCAGATAGTATGACATATTGACTTTTTTTAAAAATCATAGAATGAGAGTAGGTATTCAAATGAGAATGTATGGATATTATGAGATATCAACGGGGAGTGTTAATAAGTGAGCCATATTACAATATTAAAGTTAATCATAATTTTAATTTAAGTTCTATTATTTCATCATACATATAATTTGTAGAAATATAACTATGCTTAAAAAAAAATTCTAACCAATTTTTAAATAAAATTTGAAACGGTATTAAAACTCTTACAAAACATATCGGAAAACTTAGGAATTGTTAAGATACTTCAATTTGCAGTCACGGATTTAATATGTCTAATATTAACTACCTTCTTCCTTCGTCTATTATTACTTGCTTTAGCTAAAATTCCAAATCAAAATATTTTTTAGTAGTAGTATAGTGACAAAGATAACTGCAGTAGTGCAGTTGCACAGATATAACTTTAATTGTTTTTATTAGATATAATACATTTTATCACATATTTTACAATAGAAATACATACAATGTGTCTTCGAAAATATACCCCTCTTTAAGTTTCTAAATAAGAGTATAAACTTTACATTTAACCAAAACGTCACTGTTTAATATTTTCATAGTGTTGACGCCGAAGAACGGTTGTCCAATGCGCCGAAACGACGACCCAATGAAAGCCGACCGGTTCCACACACGCACCCTAGTTAATTAAATTTATCAATATTTATCTGTTATTGTGAATTATATTATCGTAAAAACAGTTAGTCGTTGTTTTCTGCCCGTGTGTAAAGTACACCCGTTGGCACCGTTGTCTCGTTCGACCGTAAGTGAATCTGTACCTAATTTCCAAAAACCACATCCCAAGTTTCTATAATAAAAATATCCGAAATGTGTGTTTTTAAATAGGTACGATTTTGTTTATACATCCTCTCGGATCCAGTGAAGTATTGTCGCGCAAATCGCGAACAATAATTTGGTTAGCCAGACAATCTATTTTAATTATTTTATACCATGTCACGCTAATCGTAGTGTACAAATAATATTTAAATCGGCTCTAATAGCCAAAGTAGAAAATTATTCATATAAATATTATATATTGTGTGAAAAAATTATAATACATAGTTATCATTTTATCGAATACCTATTGTAAAAATAATTTAAGCATGTGTGATTATTTGATATTTTTGCGCGTGTTATTTATTTATTTAGAATTAGGTACAGGTGTGCGGTTGGCCAGTCTTCACACCGACAAATATTGTGAGTAATTTTTATTTTATTTATTTATTTATTGTTTACCATATTATTATTGTTGAGCCAGAAGGGCTGAATTTACTAGTACTTTTTTTTTTTCTTGATATTTATTTACTCGTGTTACTGTGATATTTTTGGTGATTTATTTTGTTGGGCCAAAAATGGAGGTAATTTATTAATTAATTTAAATTAAAACGCAACACAGTTACCATACTATATTCATTGTTACCATTTTTACTAGTTTCAAGTTATCTCGTCCCATAAGTTTTATGTATACCTACACAGCCATACATATACACACTGTACACACTCTTCCATCTACATAGGCCCTAGTTTTCCTTGGCGAACCCGGTTAGGAACTTTAGGGTTCTATTCACCCATGTACACACTGTGTGGCCAACCGAGTCGGTTCAAATAAAGTGTTAGGTGGTGCGCGCGAAGCATAGTATTCTATTGAAATAGTTTAATCATAATTTATTGTATGTTGGACTTTTTAGATTATGAGCGTGGAGAGGAAGCTATGATTTTTACAATGAACTGTATGTTTAGTATGTTTTTCTCTTCGTTGTTAACAAATTTTTGACCAGAAAAGGAGGGTCTAGGAAGATCTATGGCGTTAATATGATATTATCTGCTGTAGATAGGTACCCTATGCATAGCATTTTCAGAATTCTCCAGTAGTTTCCATTGGGAAGAAGAAAAACTTAAAATTATACTATGTATGTAGTGATAAGTGATACACTGTATACATATATATATATACCGTGTGACAGTGTGTACATATATCGTATACTATACATAAATAAACTACATAAATAAACCTACAGACATGAGACTACCTACACTGCATACGTATTTAAGTACATAAATACTATAATTATAGTGGATAATGATGTTTTAGATTTATGATATTGAAATTGGCCAAAATTATTATGCTATTTAAATTGTATTAAAATATATAATTAAAAATGATACCATCGTAGCATTATGGCTAAAATTCTATCTACTATTATGTAAAAATAAATATATATTATAAAAAAATAATATTATATAAAAAAGAAAATAGGCTTATAGGTATTTATTTTTATTTTTTATTATTATTTGTAACCAGAGGATGAATAACGATCAAAACCTAATACCTATATAATTTTTCCGAATAATTTAGACACATTTCTTTTTTATAAATTATTTTTTTTTTTTTTTATAATATATATTAATTTTATAAGAGTATTAAAATTTAATTTTCATTTACTGTAACCGATTCTGCTAACTGCATTGTGATTTTTTCTCTTTGACTTTCAATCCTTCCATATCTCTAACATCTTTCTTTGCTTCTTTTTGCAACGAGTGGCCCTACTATCGTATATTCATATTTTCCTGGAAGATGTTCTATCTGCCTTTAACTTACTGGGAAAAATACGTATTCCAATGATTCCGACGGCAAATTGTCTCGTTATTCATACAACTTTTTCTAATGTATATCCTATTTTATACCATTTAGGTGATCCATAGCTGAAGATATTTTCGTTTGAAAAGTCTGCTCGATAACACCAATCCTTAAATCAGGTGACTCGTCTGATGACGGCCATTATAGGTCGATTTAAATCATATTAAACTTAGAAATATAAGTTCTTAGTATAATTTAGAATTAAAAGAAGTTTAAATCATATGATGATTGAGGGAAAACATTACTGTAGGCAAGAAAAATCCATTCTTACTAGTAGCGCTTATGCCTACTATTCAAGGAGATCAGGACCGATTTCAAAAAGGCGTTAAACACAATTGATCTCAATCTTCTTATTTGTGAACTTCAGTCACTGGGGGGTCGAAAATCCTATCCTCTCCTGGTCTATCTATTCAATAGAAAACAATTCGTTTTAAAATTACAAAACTTCGTCTCTATCTGGGCGAATATATCATCTGGTGTCGTTTACTCGCTGTTACTTAGTTTTAGTTATTATGTTATATCAAATACTTGTGTTTGGAGCCAATAAATGTATAAATAAATACATTTTAAATATACTATTATGTCGTGCGTACACGATCTTCAGTGGTTTTTGTGCAATACATACAACTTAAAAGCGCGATTACTCATAACCGTATTAATTCTGCACATTGAGACTCCAACAGCGTCACGGTCTTCGTTTTTCACAAACAATTGTATATTATATGACCATATTACATTCGATTGACATAAACATCAATATAAAATTCCAATTTTTGCTCCACTTTTTGTATCATACTTTTGTGTAATTTCGACCAAACTATAATGGATAGAAATTTGTCAAATCTAAATTAACCAAAAATGGGCCATAGATCAACAAATTATTGTATACAAATTATACCTCGTACAGGTACTTATTTTGAACTTTGTTTTGATTTAATAATTAATATCTCATACAATAATAAACGTTGTCACGATATAGCTAATATGCTAAATGCCATAAATAATAACTGATAAGCCATGTAAATAACATGACTGTACAAATATAAATATGACGAACAGGTTGATGATAAATTTATTCATCGAATTCAGCTTGATCGATTCCGCATAAAATTTGTTGATCAACTAATGTCGATATAGTCAGTAATATAATACAGACTTTGCGATAATATTCTTTATTACGCTATAGAAGATAGAAGATGCATACAATTATTTTATACATTCAAACGAATCTTATCCTGGTTTTTTTTTTATTTCAATCTAGTGTTATAAATTACATTGTTATTGATATTATTTATAAAATATGTAAGTATCATTATTGGTATTGAGTATTTACTATTAATTATAATGAAGATTTATTGTTACAATAAATAAAAAATAATAAATACACGAATATTCATATGTACATTTTAGAATCCTATCAGAGCGAGAGATCTATTGATTTTACAATAATATTCGTTTTTTTATTTTATATTAGGTATATAAAAAGTACAATATACATATTGAAATGTATAAAACTCAGAAAATTATAATAATAACATATTTTAGTACGCATAAATTACAATGGTTAGTCAAGGTAATGCAATAATTTTACACAAGTGTGGGCTGTGAAAGACACCTTATGTAAGGAATGGTCATTATTATCATAATGGGTGTGATGCAGTGGGATATGAAAAGATTCCGGGATCGGGAGGCGCGAACGAGGACACGAAAATGTATTTTCAGCTAATAATACACCGGGCTGTCTATTGCTTCATGGAGTAATTTCGGGAAGAAGGAGATGTTTGATTCCAAGCGTCAAACATCTAGAGTCCAAAGTTGCTGTTCAGCTTTTAGTAGTCATGTGATGGATGATTTATTAAAAAAATGCCGCAAAAACTAGATAGATGAATTGAACCTATTCTAGCTGCACTGAATTAGTAGCCGTATAAACGTCCACACTCCAATATTGAGAATTTATGGGTAAAATTAAAAATAGTAAATAGGTAAATATAAAAACCTGTATTATTAAATATGTAACCATAAATGTATTCAAATGCTGTGTTGAATGTTTTAGATACCAAAATTTTACTTATTTTTTGTATCGAATGTTCAAGATTGCAAACTGTTTACCGGGTACCCGTACGGGTATAAACGATTTTCGGTATTTCTCTATGGCATATTCGACACCACTGCAGGTGACGCGCGTTGTTCGGGCGTTTTATGCTTTAAAACGGGAAACTTTAAATACTCGTACCCTCCTCTCGAACAACGGGAACCTGTCAGTGCATTAGCGCTGGCCGAGACGAAACCGACCGTACCACTATCGAAAAGGAAACTCTAAAAACACGGATTTCTATAGACTTTCAAAATCGGGGTTCAACATATATAGGAATGTATAAATAAATAACAATATAATAATAATTTTGCAAGGTAATTTCTGAGTTTTAAACTTTAAATTTGTATACCCGTGTATTTAAAATACGATATTTTTACCATTACCTGCAGTCTCCGTGATTATATTACTCTACTTAAGCTCTTAAAAAGGGAAAAAATTTACTCATGTTCTATACCGGTGTTGAGACTTATCTAGATAAATGTAATTTATCTTTTATCTTATCCAAGCCCGTACTTTAGATACAATTTTTTATTCATCAAGATGATGGATAATTTTTTAATATTTTTATTTCCATAAAAATCCAGTTGTGGTTAATGATTACGAGTATATTATAGGTATATTAAACATTTATATGAAAGTATATTTTAGATTCTGAGCGTAGCGAGCAATTTGGTTTTGCAGTGATGTCTTTTTTACTTACACTTTATCAGCCAGAAAGCGTAAAGTAAGAGTTTTCTGGTATAGTTAGAGGTCTTTGATAGGATACTCGTTCTAGTTGGTGGGTACTTCATAAAAATCATTTTTTGATTTTCTTAGTAGTTTTTAAAAGCATAATTAAAATCTACATTTTATAATGAAAATATTAGAACAGTTGTTATGAATTAGAAAATACCAAATAATCAAGTCATAGTTACCGATTATAATGGTGATACATATATAATTATCAAAAATTATCGAAAATAAAAGGGAAAATTAAAATGCCAGAAACCTAAAATATTCACCAAATATTAACTATAGTATCATGTATATTGACGTCGTGAAAATTACACCTAGTTTCGATCACAATCGTTTTATCGAAATAAATGATTTATCGTTGTTATTGTTTTTTTTTTTTTTATCAATACATCCTACCATTTAAGCGAAGTGCTTCCAGTCCCATTTGACCGGCTCTTTAACATTATATTTGTTTTTTTCGGGTTGGTACATAAATATTATTTATGTACATCAATTTACATACGACGTACATCTATATTACCTATATTACATTATGAATAATTTGGCGTTCATAACCTGGTTAGTAATTTGTGGGTTCACGTTAAGAGGATGCTACACACCCAATTTTTAAGGGGTTTTGTACTATAGAAAATTTTTATGAAATTTTAAGAAAAATTAAAATTTAACATTTTAAAAATATTTAATTTAATTTTAAAAGTAGTATAAAAATGGTCATTTGTTATTGAAATTTTTTGTTGTTATGTTAAAACGATATTTGTTCACGCTCTGTAAATACAACTTTTCTCTGTATAATTACAGAATCTAAATTTATACAAAAGAATATGAAAGAGCAGAATATTATTATGCTCAAGCCTGGAGTATTTTTTCAAAATGTTTTTTTGAAAGCTTAAAATCCGTGATTAAAATCGTGAAATTTTAAAATTTTAACAATAATATAAAAAAAATTATTAAGTAAAAAAACTCCACGATACAGTATAGTAAATATTTTCATCTTTAATATTGTGTATACATTTTTATTCTGTTATTATTAAGAGAAAATTTGTAGTTATAGAGCTTGAACGTATTATAATACCTCTAAAGTTGGTGTGTAGCATCCTCTTAAGTGCACATGACCATAAGATGCCAATAAAGCGTGTAGGTAAATATTTAAACATTTAGGTGCAGATAGTATGTAAAAAGAGTCAAATTCTGTTTCAATTGAGTTATTTATAATTACAATTATTTAGTTCTAGGTCAGTGTATTTGATGAATAATCGCCAACAAAGCATTTTTTATTGTATATACTAAACTATGTGTTCCTTTTATAGTAGTAAATAATCAACTAAATGAGACATAACTTTTGTATTCATTTATATATATCCTGTGTTCAGAAAAGTTGCATTAAGTACTAGGGAATTGAAAATCTTAATCTCCTTCAAAGTATTTTCTTTAGGAATAGAGCGTATAGCTAGGTCGTCTCATTCTTCATAATATTTTCGCGTGACTCAAATATGATGGGCGGGCTCCATTTTTTCTAAATCAAACCGTTCCGTTTTTCCGCCGATTCAATTTTCCACCCAATCAAAAAAATGTCGAGTTTCTTTTCCCTCAAAATCGCAATTCTCTCTTTTCCGTCGATTCACTTTACCACCAGATTTAAAAATCGATAGTATGTATAACAATTGACTAGGTATCTAAATACGTAGTGGCTTGTAAATAAAATATCTACTACATATTGTAGTATAAAAATATTTATAGTATTTACTGTATATAAATATATAGTAAAAGCACAATAAAAATGACTGTAAAAAGTAGTACAATGCCTACTTATACATAACTCATTTGAAATTATATTTTGTAATACCTAATAATAATTTAACTGTAATAATATTCTTAATATTTTATTATTAATTAAAATGAAAATCGTTTTTTTTTTTTTTTTTATTAATCTGTACTTATTTAATTTAATAATATTATGTTTTCTGCCAATAAGTAAATTAGTCTCTGTATTTGTATATTATATTGTAACTAGATCCAGAAATATATTTTATGGTGGGGGTACCATAACTTTGAGTGATTTTGTGAGCACCTATTTGACTAAAATTATGTCTATACCTATAACATTTTATATTATAATAAATATTATACAATACAAATGTATTAATTTAAAAAATAAAAATACAGCGAGTTCGTCAAAGTAATTTAGGAGTACCAATAAATCTAAAAGGTAAACTTTTTTACACTTTGATGAAGGTCCCAAGACCAATAGAATTTTATTATTTTGTAACTAAGTAAAATATTGATTTAATGGTCTACTGTAAAACTTGGTTTTTGTGACGGAACGTATTCTTTGTTCCTTTCAAATATTTTTACATTATAATATTTATGTTGTTTATTATTCGAATGTTATTCTTTCTGTGTATGTTTTTTTACCTGATAAAAAGAAAAAACATATAAACTAATGTTTCAAGCATTAATCGTTGATACCTAAATTAAAGCCACTTAATATCATGATGGATTATGAACGCCCTAAATTTTGATCCCAAATGCATCTATAAATTGATGTTTTTTTTTCAAATTTGTGGATTCCTGTACAAGAGGTTGTCCTACAAATTAATATGGAAAAAATTCTGATTTATACATCCGTAGGTACATCCGTATGTTGTCTGCTTTAGAATATGTACCAGAAGATTAAGTTAACACAACGTTTGAAAAGCTTTTGGATATTGATTACAATGTACATCAAAATAGAAGAATAAAACTTCATTTTCCTATAAAAAAATGGATTTCTATAATTTAGTGTCTGAAGACTTACTGTGAACTAATAATTCTGTAGATTGATGGTACAACTGTTTCTCTGCAATACTAAACTCGTCATTGCGTCCATCAATATAGAAGTTTATAAATGCATTACAAAAGAAAAAACAAGTAAACCGTATGAAAATTTAGTACTATATCACCGGGACTGAATTATCTAAAAAAAAAAAATATATATATAAAGGCACATTGTGCTAAACTTAAAAATATATGTTTAGATTATGAAAATAGAATAGGTCAATCAAAGACTATCTTCGGAATATTGCGCTTAATTTTCAGTTACAAGTTTAATACGCTTTTTAATTTTTTTATAACCTTTTATTATTTTATTTTATATAAATAAATTATTTAAATTTCATTTTGTATATTACTTTTTTTTTAATAACTTTTATATAAAATATTATGTTCTACAATTAATTAGATTCTATGTTACATAATTATAAACAATAATAACATAATTGGGGTTTTATTTTATTTTTTTATTTGTTATGACACTACCGATTATCATACTATCAATTGTTACACGTGGTAAATTGTTCGCTATCCAGTGGCGTATTTACGGGGGGGGGGGATTTGGGGGATAGATCCCCCCTTGCACTTCGACTTTTAATTTGTTTTATGGAAATATATAGTGAAATGAAAAAATATATGCCTAAGGGGGGGATAATATATATATTTCCATAAAAATAAAAATAAAAATAAAAATCATAAAATGATATAATTCATAAAACCTGTGTTACTATAGATAATAAAGAAATGGATTTCCATTCAATCGATTTATTTATAGAATATAGATAACAGCACGCCCGCACCGTATTCGTGAACCGCATGATCACCTCGGTCACCTTATGATTAATTGTTTCATCCCCCCCCATAAATAATTTCTAAATACGCCGCTGAATGGGGGGGGGGTAGGGAGTCTGTAATCTGGCCATTTAAGTTTGCTTTTATATTATGCAGTTGCATGCATTTATCGTATGCAGTTTAGAACCTATGTGTATGTATATATATATTTATGTAAATTATGACGTATTGTATCTATACTGCTGAAAAACACAATCAAAAAGCTCTACAATAAAACTTCATATTTGATTGTTTTTCGAGGTTATTGCAACTTATTTTTCTCGTTGTACGTCTTTCGGTAAAATATCAAAAATAAATACAAAAATAGGAGTACGTCAAATATCATGTAAAGGCCAAAGACTCTTGGGAAATTGCAATTGTAAATGAACAGACTTATTCCATAGACGAGTCCAATTATGAATTGAATCTGAAATTAATTAAAACGACATACACATTAATGTGACAATAATATTGATTGAATTTTGAAAACTGGCTGGGGTAAGTTAAAGTAAATTTAACCATTTTAATACACTCAGTTAAGTTATTGAGTTGATTTAGACTCATAATATTTTATTTTATTTTACATTAACGCCAGCCTATTATTTTTGCTAATAATTTTAATAATGATCGTCTAAAATCTAGGAAATATATTTTCTTTCATTTATTTAGTGTTGGATATTATTTGGAAGTTATTATTTTGATATACCTAATTAGTTTTATTTTAACTTTACTTCTCAGAAATTATCAAGATAGGTAATTGAAATAGAAATCTTATTGAAAATAAAGTATAGTATAATATAATTTAAAATTTTCATATAAATTGTTGAAGATATTTTTGTATAAATTAAAGATTTATTTGTTAGTTAGATAGGTGCTAGTTAGATAGTTCAAAAAAAGAAATGTGTAATGAACACATTGTAATGTAATGATATTTTATTTAACTTTTTAAATATACTTAATATTTTGATTAATTTCAACTTTAATTAAATTAAAAATGTTTGATCAACTTAATTTTAGTTAAAAAAGAAAAAATAACTTGCCCAGCCTTTCTAAAAATATAAAATAATGAAAAAACCATGGGACAAGATGAAACTAGAAAAACATTTGAATTATTTTATTAGTGTCTTTTTGTTACTTAAAAATAAAATTATGTATACGTACGATTTGTAAACGAGTCAGATATTTTTTCCACCATAAATATTTTTGCATATGAGGCCCAAGAGCTGATAGGAAATAGTAGCTATACATAATTGAATGTATAACAGCATTTAGAATACCACAAAGGGCTCCTTGTTGACCTGTAAAAATACGATTTGTATACTTATTATTTTGGAATTTAATTATTATTAGTTTTAAAATAGTGTTTAAATAATATCTATACTACAAATGAAGTATATATCAAAAATATTTATTTCAAATAATTTTACAATTACAAATGTATTTACTTACAATATTTTAAATACTAAGACAAATAAGAACTAAAAAAAAACTACTTAATACTTGGACAACTCTACATTGAACTTTTTAAAATGTCTAAAAATCATGAATTAATAATGAATGAATAAAATATTCATGAATCTATTGTTATGTTGTGTTATTAATAACACAATCTATGTCTATATTGATTATTATGTATCAATATCATCACTTGACCAGGTTAACATTAAGAAAATTATAATGTTTTAATATTTAATACAAATAATACCAAGAGAACAATAAATGTTTTTTGATTTATTTATTTATTTTTAATATTAAAAGAATAATTACTAACAATTTATTTATAATAATATAATGATAGAGAAAAATGTATTACATTATATTTAGATCGAAATAAAGTGGGAAAATCATAAAACAAATTTCATTTTTACAAGTCTGATATATAGTATAGTATATGTACACTAGGATTTATCAATTGTAATTTCTTCTAAGTAAATAAAGATTTTATGTTTTTGTTTTGATGTATGCATATTTATGTATTTTTTAAATTATTTGTAATCAGTTGAATTTTATCATTAGAGTGGTATGAGGAATTTATAGGTTTTATAATGATGTTTGTTATTCATTTTTCTCTAAATATAATATATTGGTAGCAGAAGTTGATTAAATGTTTTGGGTAAAGAGTTTTTTCATAGAATATTCAATATTCATTCTAGGTGTTACAGGTTTTTGATTTTCCCAGTAGTTTTATTAAGCATAACGAAAAATTATTTGACAGTTATTTAATTTATCCACAATTAGTATCTTTTATAAAATGGACAAAATGCTTCTACCCCATATTTGCTACCCTTTTTTTTTTTAAAAAATAGGTGTTTTTGATATTTGTTTAACTTTTATCACTGTCTCTAACAGTACCGACAATCCTATGAACCTGCCACTTAGTTCCAAATTGTTTCCCGCTGATAATTTACTGTTGGGAAGGAATTAGAATATTTCGAGATGTCCTGTTTTGTATCCAACTGCCCGCAGGTGGGGTAAGCCCCTTTCCACAATCCTCGGCTAGTTTTTTTTGTAATTTCTATAGATTTTATAATTTTAATTAGTTCCTAAATGGTTTCTAGTAGGAAAGTTGGCATGACGGTCTGAAAACGAGCATCAGGGATGTCTATAGACTGCCATAGAACTTTCTAGACGGTCTATGACCAAAACAGGAAGTTCCTGTAATGGCCTGTTGATCTCAGAAGACCGTCTAAACACCTTAACAGGGCGGTCTTTGGTAATTAGGGGTAATTATAATATATAATAATATAATATAATACATAAATCGTAGAAATTACAAATCTTTAAAAATTTTTTGTTTGTTTATATAATATAAAATGTATTTTTCTTTCAATATTTATAATAATTTTGGAAAATTTAGTTCTAGGTTTCTAAATATAAGTTCAGTCATTTTATACCCCCGTTGTATTTGTCTGTTTGTCCGTTCTATCGATACGTTATTATTGTTACTAGTACTCGTACATATAGATACGAAGGACATTGTTACCTTACATTTTGTTAATCATATTTATTAAGGAGGTAGAAAACGGAAAATATAGAACGCTCGAAAAGAGTGTTATTTTTAACATCCTAACATTATCCGTTTTGTTGATTTTATGTTTCTAACTACAAGTAATAGGTGTAATTTAATACTTATTAAATATAATAGACGAACTAAATTGTTTATAGAATTATAATATACTGTTGAAAATATGTTTAGAAACTGGAAATTTAGCACCCTTGCAGAGTGAGTTTTTTGAACTTCCGTTCAATGGTACTTCCTAAAAAAACAGATAAAAAACTTAAACTATTGGATAGAAACTATAGAAACAATATGTTTTGATTAATTTTTACCTAGTATACATAAATTAATGAATATTTAATATTTAATGAATAAATTAGAAATCTTAGTTAATTAACTACATATTCTAGTCATGAAATAATTTTTAGTTAACAAGTTCCTAAATCTTATAAAGCAACTATAGTTATAAATTTTGTTCTTAACTTTAAATTATTTTAATATTTGATGTTATAATAAACAGCTAAAGATTAAATTTACCTTTGATGAATCTCAAAAATGTCCAAGTAGTGATGACCATATTCATGTGATGATAAACGTGTAAAAATGACACATGTGATTGTTTTTTTCGTAAAACGAAGAATACCTAAAATTAAAAAACCCATATTGTGTTAAATAATAATTATTATTCAAGATCATAGTATAAATAGGCATTAGACATTGATATTATTTTAATTCATTAACATTCGTACAAGATGTATAAATTTATTAATATTAACATATATGTAGACTAGAGGTATAAATGTCATGTTTAATTTATTTTAAGTCAAACTAATATATTAACTGTATTATCGTTAATTATTATTGATTGTATGCTGTAATACATTAACACGTTCCAACACCTATTCATTTAAATGAATTAAAATAACTAGTTAACTGTTTACGATAAAAAAAAACACCTAATTAATTAATACAGAACCATTGATAATTAACCTTCAGATAGAGTTTAATGAACTATCGATCTTCTTAAATATGGAAAAATCTTATTTCAGAAATTTAGTTCTGAAAAGCTAGGATTGCAGTTTGATGTTACAGCATTATGCGTTTTGTTTTATCTGTTATAAATTTATTTTGATCGAAAATTTTATTCTTCATAATCTACCATCAGTAGTAGTTTATAGATATTTATTGCAGGTCATATTAAATAGAATTTGAGGATATAATTTTATTTTAACTTTCAAGTAAATTTGAAAAAATTACGAAAATCCACCATACAAGTAAGATCAATAGTAAAAAAATCAATATATTTTGATTAATTTATATAATAATATAATTAGTAGTAATTCTAGAGTTATAGATATGTGAATTATTTAAATTACTTATTTACTCGACTATATATAGTTCCATGTTTCGACGATAGAAATATCCAAAATTTTTATTTTACAGAAGAAATTAAAATAGTTCTTCCAAACTTATATTTTTACTATTTTTAAAATTAATTTTTATATTTTTAGTGAATATATTTACTAAACAATATAATTATTTGTTATTTACCAGATTCGACCAGAATGTTTGTTTATGTACCTAGCTATTTTCTCAATATAATAATATTCAATCATAACCTCAATTTTGATATAAGTGAGCCTACAACGAGTTAAAAATGTTGAAAACTCATATCAAATTTACAATATTTTTATGATAAAATTATAATGATTCTTTAGTTTTAGTACGATTTTGTTATTTTAATTCTGAAAAATTAAAGATATTAATCTGTGAAGTATAATAATTTTAATATGAGTTTTTACTAACATTTGTAGTTACAAGAGAACGTGAAACCCACATTTTTATCTAACCAACTAATAATATACGAAATTTACATTTAGACGGGGACAGAAAATACGAGTATCATGTCCTCTGAACTATATGATATGAGTAAAACGTAGAAAATATTTACTATTTATTATTATTTTTTTAACGAATTATATTACTTCTTAGTTCTCTTGAAATAATAATATAATATACGCTTGACATACTAGATTGCACCGAATGAACGAAGTCACGAGTATATTCAGTATTCACTCTAAGATATTTAGTGTATTTGTGAAAAATGATTTATATTCCCCTTTTACAATAAAAATTTTAATTTTTCCAATGTATATTACATTTAATTAATTTAAATAAAACAGTTAAAAATTTCATTAATATTTAAAAATTAAATTGTTTTCAATGAGTTATAATTTAGTATGTACTTTATAGATGCTGTAGGTTAAATCATTAACATAATATATATTTTAGTATAAAATATATTTTAAATTTGGAAAAGTTATTTAAATTAATTTCGAAATGATTCATTATTCATCCATTTATAATATTTTAAATAATATGAGATATTTAAGTTATTATTGAAAAGTATACTACACCTAGGTATACTTACTGTGTCTAGAAGATCAAATATTTTGGATAGGAAGTAATGCCATGACTGTGCATAGAACTAAAAAATAAAATTATTAGACATTTGATACCTATTTTTTTTTAAAGTTTCATTATTTATAAATAATAATTCAGTTTTTTTTATATTGTTATGTAAAGAGTTAAAGTGCCAACGTTTTGGAATTGGAGGATAACTGGAAGAAATGAATAAGGAGAATATTCTGTAGATACCTAAATTTAGTTGGAAGAAAGATATAATTATGTATTTGAGAAGGTCGAGAACCCAAACCTAGGGATGGTTAGTTATTGTATCCGATTCTAAAATAAATCTGTGTAATTTGGCAAAGATTAGACGAAAAAAAGGAGAGATGTAGAGCGTAGCATTCCTAGGGATCTTATGATCGATCGGGAGAAAGCCCGAGGAAGGGGTTTTCAACGATGACGGAGTGGAATTTTTTAGTATTTATTTTATTTTTCTGAAAATGTGTGGTCGAGTGGTCGAAACGTGCGTTTTAACGCATGAGGTCCCGGGTTTGACTCCCAAGTAGCAAATGAGGTAGCCAACAACATTTTTTTCGCTGGCGTTGACTAGTCTCTGGCTGAAGTCGGACATTATTACCAAATTCATCTAATAATTTGGTGGCTATAAAAACAATCTTCGACTCCCCTAAAATGTGAAGATGGGATGCAAAACTGTTAATTAATAATTTTTTTTTAATGTATATTATTTGATTCTGATTAAAAGCATGCAATCAAAATTCCATTGATCTATTTATCTATCTAATAATCTTATTACCATACTATTTAGAAAGCATTATGAATTTTTATAAATTAGAAATTAATATGATTCCCATAAATGTTATTTATAGGTATAATATAAGGTGTGTATGTATTATGTACGTATATGTACTATGTCTCGTATATGCAGACTTTTCGTAGGTAGGCAATGTCAAAAATTTAAATCTTTACGGCCAACTTAGGTTTAATGGAGACCTAGTTAAATTTAATTTCATTACCAGTACCAGAGACCAGTATGAAAATGAATGTACTCGTAAATACTTGTATAACAGATTAAAATGTGATCACTTTTTACATTTCTTATTTTTTATCATTTTTTTATCGCACACTTAAAAAAAAAATTCTCATTTCTTTGAACATTTTCCCACTTGTGGGATCTATAGCTTAAAAACTTCTATAGTTCATAGCTAAATTTTATTTTTATATATTTGTCAACACTGTGTATAATTTCAACAAAATGATGTATATTTGGACGAAATAGTTTAATATGAGGTATTGGTGCTGTGGAAGGGCGAACTATCATGATTATTGTATAACTGTATAAGTAATAGGGATGACTCGTTAGTTTACTTATTTAAAAAAATAAAAGTGTTATTTTTTATGACTCTCTGAGAAAGATTTCTGTAAAGGGTTTCAAATGTGACTCAAATTTGAAAAAAATATTCATTTTTTGTAGTAGGTATAAGCATTTAATGATTTCGAGTGCACATTTGTCACAGATTAGTTGTACTGTTAATATATTTTACGAGTTTGTAAAAAAAAAAAAATATTGGGTAATAATAATAAAAATAAATAATGATTTCAATTAAAAATATATAATATAATATAATATATTATCTAATAAAATAAAGAACTTTGATTGTAAATTGTTTGCTGCAACTGGTCATCGTTTATAATCTTAATTTTTTTAAAATCTTTTTTTAAGGGTTGTTTCGTTATTGCTGTGAAGTCTCATTTTTAACTACTTATATTTGAATTTTATGTTGTTTTCAATAAGTATTAAAATATAGGTGGGGGACTATAATATGGTGAACTCCCATCTAACTATTTTATTGAGTTAAATGATATTGGGTCACAAACATACCCGAACCGGTATCACGTTAGGTTGGGTTACAAGTAGAAAAGTATACTAAGTTTTGAACATTTCGTGAAAGTTAATTTAGATAAATGAATTTTGGTTCATGGAAAGTAAAAAAGTTTAGTAGGAAGGAAGTGATTTAGGTTGAGGGGTTAAGTATTTAGGATCCGTTCTACAGAATGACAGTGGTTTTGAAGAAAATATGAAATTTAGCATTAATCGTGGATGGATGAAGTGAAAAAAAGCATCAGGTATTTTGAGGGACAAAATGATGCTAATTAGGCGATTAGGTTAAAAAGTAAATGTTATTAAACATTAGTGAGACCGGCAATGATATATGGAGCAGAATATTGGACAGCAGTTAGGAAAATAGACTAAAGAATGAGTGTAGCAGGGATGAAAATGTAAAGGTGGATGGGTGGAGTGGCTAGAGAAGAGAAAATAAAGAATTGGTGTATAAGAGGTAGTATTAGAATGGCTTCAATAGTTGAAAAAATGAGAGACAATAGATTGAGATGGCTTGGTCATGTTTAAAAGAAGAAAGAAACAGAGACAATAAGACAGGGAACGTATGCTGAAGGAAAGAGGGGAAGAGAACGAACAAAAAATAAGGAGGTGGATGTAATAGAAAGGGATATTAAGTGAACGGGTGTATATTGAGTGGAAGTGGGAGACTGAGTTCAGTGAAAATCCAGGATTAGGGTCGCCTACACCAAATAATTGGGAGAGGAGGCAAAGAAGAAGATAATATATTTATCTTACCTTGTTTATTATAATACGATTGTTGTCTGTATCGTCTGGAAAACACATATGGGTCCATAAATAACTGGATATATCGGGTGAAAAAAAAAACTGTAATATAAAAAAAAAAAAATCAATTAAATATTATTATTATACGAGTACATTTTCAAAATAGTATATAGAATGGGGCATGAATTCTAACAGTATATATGTATTATAATTAGATATTATAAACTTAAGTCTATAATAATTATAATATAACAGTCACAAGTGTTCAAGTTTATTTTATTAGTAAATAGAAATAACTATTTTAATTACTACATTAATGATGAAAAGATGAGTATTATCATATACACTACTAATTGTATTAAAGTAATTAAAAATGCTAACTATACTGGATGGCCATAAAATAATAAAATAAGGAACAAGTATATAATTGAATTACTTTCCGAAAATTTTTTGAAAATTGTGTTTGTAAGTATAATTGAAACATAAAACCTTAAAAAGAAAAATCATATTTGGAAAACTATGTTTTATACATAATATAATATACTTGGTAATAGATATAGTTTTAAAAATTTGTTTAAATGTTTTATATTTTAGTTCAAAATATATTGATAAAAATAACATAAATTATAATATACCCATCATTTTTATAATTATAGGATATTGCTATAAATTTTAATAGTAGACAATTATATATAAATTTTGTTTTACAAACGTTCATTATTTAACAATAATTAAAAGCGGTAGGTAGGAGGTGGAAGAACATCGCTCGTTCGATAGGATATACTGGTAGTTGATATATTAATATTTGAAAGCAATGATAAACTATTACTTTCTATAAAATGATTTGAGTGAAGCTTAGTGTAATATATATATTATATAACTATTACTGTCAAAATATTTTTAAATTTTATGAAGTTACCATTTATATTAATTTTATTGAAGTCTACTTTAGAACAACTATTCTATATTTTCTGTTTTATTCTTATTTTATATTTATCTATTTTTATAAGTCAGTTTAATACTTTTGGTAATATAAAAATCTACTTATTACATTTTAGTGGGAAAAACTACAAAGGTTTGAAAATCGTTCTAAAGAAGACTTTAATTATGAATTTAGATCAGTTTTCAGAATATTTGTCGTATCACTATATCGATCAGCAAATCTGATATATTGCTATGTTACATATATGACGGAGAGGAATAGAAAATCGCTGCTTCAAATCCTTATAATTATTAAAAATATTAATAACTATATTATTAGAATGGTGATGCACCACCATGGGGGGAGTGTTTGAAAAAATGTCTTGTTTTTTAATTTATCTGAATGTGGTCATACTAGATTAAAATAGTGTTATACATTTTCAATAATGGAATGAAAATCTTTTCAAATAGGTACAATATATTAGTATGTAGGTAGTAGGGATCTAGGATAAAACCGGGGATAAAACCATAGATTTAATTGTGTCTTTATGGATAAAATAGGTGTTTAAAATAAGAAATAAGTATATAGGAGATAAGTTTATATAGTATATATAGTATAGGAGAGTGGTTTTAATAGTAGACAAAATAAGAGAGAATAGATTGAGATAACTTAGGAACATTTTAAGGAGGGAAGATACTTAGGCAATAAGATTAGTAATAGCAATGGATGGCGGAGAAAAACTGGAAAAGATGTAGGAAGATGTAATAGACTATAGAAATTGATATGAGGTATTGGGTTTAAGTGATAAGGATGTGGGAGATTGATTTAAGTTGAAGTATACGATTAGGGTGGCTAACCCCATATAGTTGGGGAAAAAAGTGAAAGAGAAGGAGAATTAAATAGTTAAAGTAAGTAAATAATTAAGTAATGTAACTATTTTTAAAAATGTATAGAAACCCAGAAAATTATTTTTAGAAATTCTTATTAGCACACTCCATAAATGGGTTTGTTCTCACTTATTTAAAAATAAAAACTATTTGGACCATACGAGTTTTGGGGGTATGGTTTTATAAGGATTTTTAGAAGTGTTACGGGTTTAGGTTAATTCAGATTTTGTGTGGTCAATATGGTTGGCATAATATAATAGGTACTTAAAGTTTTATGTAAGACTTACTTCTGACACAATGAACAAATTATACATAGTTTGAAAAAGATTATACGCCATCATAATATGTTTAATATTAAATGGTTCGCGTTTTTCCATCATCTTCGGGCCTAATTTCAACACGAATAACAGATAAGCTGTCAAAATAGAAACTATTGGCCATGGTGTGTTCATCAACATCCATGAGTCGGCTTCTTTATCTATATGCAATGAATTTAATATTATTAGTTATATATTTATATTGTGGACATTTTATAGAATTTTTTAAATTATATTTTTTAAAAATTCACTAAAAAGATAAATTTTTGTCTCCAAAAATGATGTCCTAAATGCATTTTTGAATTAGTTACACAGATGTAATAGGTTTTGTTGACAAAAAATACTTTTTACTAAGCAAGTACCTGATTAATTTTGTTTATATTAAATAGAATAAACGATATACTAAGGCCCAAGAATATTATTATTATGAATTATTCGATAAAACTAACGCATTATTAATGAAAAGATCCTATTTAATATTGATAATCATTATTAAAATCAGTACTATTAGTATTAATAAGATTTAATCCATGGAACTTTTTTTAATAACATTTTTGTTTATATTATAAATAAATGATTAAAGAATATACATTGTATCTAACAATAATTGATATGGTTTAAACAATATAAGAATTTTATTTAAAAACTGTTTTCATTATTTTTCAATAGGATAAGCGAAAAAATAGTACCTAACCTTTTTATACTAAGCCAGCTGTATAAATATACGTATCTAGATTTTATTATTCTCAAAAAAACTAAATATCTGGGAAAATTAAATTAAAATTCTTTATTGATAACAAATTTCTAAAATGTATGGTTTTAAATATTTAAAATAATTAGAAGATAAACTAGAAGTTGGTTTTTTAAAAAAATGTAAAATACATATACCTACTAAAAATATGTATTAAATTACTCACCAAATTTTAATTCTTGATTTAACAAATGTAAGAATTGATTCTGCGTTTCGATAATGAATTTGTTCAAACTCACGTGAGTTACATTCGACATGATTTTTGTCTTCAATATAGTCACTAAAACATGAAATAATATTGTACAATCAAAACAGTTAAAACTTAATAAAAAGATTTTGAAGTTTCGATTGTTCAAATAATGACGATAGCCAAAACTACTTTTTTTTTTATCGAGTACCATATAAAAAAAATCTTTTGGGGGAGAAGTTTATGAGGAAAAGTAGGTACCATAGTTGATATCAACATTAAGATATTATTCAGCAAATATAAATTTTTTTATGAATTAAACATTTTATTGTTCAATGTATCCAGGTTTTTAAATATCCCGTTGTTAAAATATTATGATATTAAATTTTATATATAATATTCATTACATAATTTAAAAATAACCTCTCGTAAATTATTATTTTTTTATTAAAAAAACTTATTATCATTATCCGACCTTGCTCCGGTTAGAGTATAAAATATTAATTGTTTATGTTGTCGAAGACATTGACCATCGAAATATAGCAGTAGTACGACTTTTTTCAAGGCGGGCAGATTTTTTTAAGCTTTTTTGTCAAAGTATATTCAGAAATATCAGATACGTATCCAGCGTTTATATCCCTCCCTTCCAAATTGTTTTTAATGATTGTTTTATTGTACACATATTAAAAAGAATCTGAATAAGTACATGTTATTAAAATATATAATATTCTAATATAACGCTCTATTGCACACATATTTTGATTTTTAAATATCCAAATAATTATTGAATACTTAATCTTTATTCATGTTTGTAAACACAAGTTTTAAAAATGAACCAAATTTGATGTAAGATTCTGGATATCTACGTGTGTGAGACATAGTATAATATTATATATTGATCTACTTTCAGTCTTGTTAAGTTTTCGAATTTATGTGTTTAAATACTTTTAATTAAAAAAATATTTAAAATTTTAAAGTTTTAAAATATTTTTATGGTATTTCAAATGTATTTTATTTCATCCGAGTACTAGACTCGTATTTAAAATACAGAAAACAATGTTTTTTTCAAATTTCCACAGAATTGTTCATTGTTATATCTTCTAGAATATTAATTATGCTGGATACATAAATTAATAAGTAATTTATTTAATGTATATCAGATATATATTATATAAATTGCTTACACTTACTCTATAACTGATTCTGTTATATTATGTAAAATAAGATTTAGTTTGAAGTCATAATTTTATATTAACTAAAGTAATGTGTAATTATAGTATAAAATATATTATGGAGATTTCTTTAAATTTAACTAGTATTTAGATTCAAATACTTTTTGGGTATTTGTAAATTTCCTACTTTTTTACAAAGTATTTTGAATATTTTTTACTTTCTTAACATTAGGTATATATATATACATATTTTCTAAAATACGTTACCTAGGTATTCGTAAAATATATTCCAGGAAAAACGTTAGAAATGTCTTTGTATATAAATGTAGATATATACCAATAATATTTAATAAAAAGTAAAATAAAAATAAATACGTCATTCGCCGTTGAGTTTTCGTATAGGTCTATTGCATAGCTGCAACATGTAGTTATATGTGTTTTAAGTGAAAATATGAAATTAACACGTCATAAAATAGTATAAAAATATTTAATTTATACGAGCAGAAAGGTAGCAATTTACATAACAAATTGTTAACATATAAATTAAAAAAATTAAATGTTAGCACAAGTTAAAGAATTATATTTTTGAACTGTAAATTTAAATGCGAATTTTTATTCAATTTATTTTTGTTAGACAATTATGTATTTTGTGTTTAATTAAAAGCCACGTTTGCACCGTATTCTCGAAGATAATGTGGGAAACTATTTAAGCCGCTAAACTTAATTTAACGCCGACAATCTCCCCTCTTGTTCTCGGAGTCATTACAAAAATGTCCACTTTTTAAATGTCACACAGATAGTCGAGTTCTTAATTATACAAGGACGATAGAAAAAAATTTCGTTGTCCTTGCGCATGTTGTGTGTAGGTACACTGCACAAGCGTATCTACATTTATCCCCAGCTGAGAAATTTATTTTGGAATATGTGTGTGAAAAACAAATTTTCCACGTTGGGCGAAAACCCTGAAAACTAAAAGGAATTTCATCAATCGATTATCTGTCAATTTGAAGGAAATATTATTTGCAGTCTAAAGTTTTTAAAATATACTATTTTGTTTCGATAGTTTTGATACGTTTGTACTGTATATAAACCTAATTAAAGCTAATTTATTAAGCTAATTAAAAAAAGAAAATCATGTTTCGAAATATAATCTTTCAGCTATGTCACTATATATATATATTAAAATACAATAATATGTACATATAAAATGTCAAAATAATCATTTTTTTAAAAATAACTTTTTCACGTAAAATTTGTACTTATATATATTTTTAGTGATCATTTGAAGCCTCTAATATCATTATTTACGAAGTTATGGAGAATTTTGTCAAAATCATGTTTTTGCCGTTTTTATGTAATTTTTAGTCAAAAAATTATCTCTTTAAAGTACCAACTGGATGTAATTTTCTACCCGGAAAATGGTACTATATGTAATGTTTGCAGTACTCCTTTTTTTAGGATTTTTGAATACAGACATAAAATAAAACACATCATTGTAGGTATAATCAATACATTCCTCGTTTCATTCAGAATCTAAAATATAATTTTTTTTTAAATAATGTTGTGATTATAATTTGATAATTCACAAGTTTTCAGAAAGTTCAATCCGTTATGGAGGTGTTTGTATTATTAAAAAAATACATAGTTACATGAAAATATTTTCAAAAATAATTATAGATTTATCAACCTAATTTAATTTATGTATAGGTAAGATATTATGTGTAATGTGCAAGAGAAACCAATAGGTATAGAGTTGGTAGGTCTTCTAACTGGGATGGAACACCTTTTTTTAGTTCAAGTGCCAAAATTAGTTTCAAAAAGATTTCATGTGTCAAAAATTGTTCTCAGTAAGTACTTATACTTGTACATGTACTTATACTTATACGGGCCGAACAAACGAATCTGATCCAACCTTAGAAATATTTTAAAATTTTAAAATTTGGGGTTAGCAATGTTAATGTAATCCGATCCTACCCGACCCTAAAACCTAAAACCTAAAAATCTGAAAATCGACTGGGCTTTATGTAATATAGAATCGTATTAAACACTCAACCCCATCCTATCCAATCAAATCTGGTCCAAGAAAACTGCACTCAACGGTCAACAATCGGCCTGAATGATCAAATTTGAGGAATATATTTTAACACTAAAATATACTCGTACCCGACTCGATAATTTTTGAAGCCTCTGACTGACACGGTCTGACCTATTCAAACTATTAAACATTTTCAACCTAATAAATATTAAAACCCGTCCAACTTGACTCGGCCCAATCTTATAATCTATAAAAACCAGCTCGACCCAACCCGATCCTCTAGTATCTATAGTAAAAAAATGTCAACAAAAGATACTTTATTCTTTATTTTACTTATGAGCTAACTTTTTTTATTATCTATTTAAACATTTACTGTTTTAATATTAACTATTACTACCTATAGTATTATAATATATCACTATTTTCGTATTAATTGGTACTCAAAAGTAAAGTAAATAAAAGAATATTTTAAGAAGTTCTATTTGTTTTTGCCATTAAATTTGATCATTATAATATATATATAGGTGTATAAAATCAATAGTATAATAATGATATAATATAAAAAGTATCATTAACTTAATTGATCTTTAACATATACAAAAAAAAGTATTATTTTTTGGTGACTCTTGACTATTAGATATTAATAATAAAAAATAAATTTATTATGATGATAAAAAAAAAAAATTATTATAAGTGGTCCCAGACCGTGCCAAGATCGGCAGGTTGTAAAACGAATATATCTCTATCGATATCTACCGTTAATCTATAAAAAGTCGAGATTACAATCTATAAATATACCATATTACCTACCTACTTATCTTAACCCTACTGTTAACAACCAAAATGTTTTACGTTGTTCAACCACCAAAGTACCCGGTACCTACCAAATTATTTTCATTTGTTTATGCGTATTTTGTTTTATTTTCATATACTATAGGTACTTATAGTATACTTATACTGTATTAATTAGAATATATTATTAAAATATATACTAAACTTTTAACTAGATTTATCTTGTTTCATGACTTGCACTCATGACGAACAATAACATTAAAGGATATACAGGTATCCATGTACCCGGTTGTTGAACAATCGTGTTGTTATATTCAACAAATCAAATAGAATAATTTTTATATATTATATTTTGCATAATTAACATAAATATTAAATATGTCTAAATAACAAGGATCTAGAAAGTATGAAGTTGTATATTTCCAGAGAAACCAATTATTTATGTTTGAAATAAAAATGGATATCCGGGTACCCGGTTGATGACAGTAGGGTTAAAATGTATATATTAGTTGGTAATTAAAATACTTGAATTGTTTTTAGTACATTTTTAGGTTTCAATAATTTCTAAAGAATTATTGAATAAATGCGCAGAAACGCATGAAAACTAAAAAAAATGTATACCTACCTACCCATATAGGCCATAGTAATTTTTTTCATCTACTTGAGAAAATATGCATAATTATATAGGAACGAAAAGTTTTTTTAAAAACCATTTAAAAATGCGTTGAAATAAAAAAAAAATATATTTATTTAAATAATATATGATTCTATAATCCTCCCACTACCACCAGGCTAACTCGAAATTTAAACCCAAATATTATACGCACTTGAGTTAGTATTTTCAAATCAAACTAATATCCTTAAACTAATAAATATAAAATACAAAATATATAAATGGAAAATGAAAAATGTCAACTTTTTTTACCATTTGATCTGTGTATGTTGTCTACAATATAAATTATTATGTTGCGTAATATTGTATTAAAGTCTGAACGAAACGAGAAGTGTATTGTGCTTACAATGAAGTGTCCCCGTCTTTCCCCGTTAATTCATTTTGGGGCATTGTGAATGCTTAAAAGTTGCTCATTTCATCCATCCATTGTTCGGAAATCGAACGAAGGTGTATCTACCAATTTGGATACGTCAAGAAGAGTGACGTATATACCCAACAGTTTTGTACGGAAAATCATTTTTTTTTTTTTGGTTAAGATTCGATTATCAATGAGTACGATTTATCATCGTTTGATAAAAATCCAATACATAACATAATTACCATAATAATATTATAGCGTTTGCAGTTTGGTTGGCCGTTCTTTCATCGTATATTTTATACGCCATAATATTGAGAGGTTCTTAACCTGGATGTTTTTAAATTGACCTAATAATGTCATGGATGTCCATATGAAATACGACCAGTATTAATTATAGATCGTGGTAGTTAAAATTTATCGTTCTTTATTATTTACTATTAAAACTTTGGTTGAAGTTTTTACAATGTCTAAATACAAATTTTACAGTTATATTTTCTTTAGAATTCATATAATACAATACTATTAAGTTTAATGGATTTCGGAGATTTCTGCTGTATAATATTAGAAGTAGGAAATTATTTAGGTTTTGCTGAAAGTAGGTACCTAAGTTTTTCGTTTAATAGTTATTATAGTTTGTTATTACAATATTACATTTATCAGACATTTCGTAAAACACGCGTTTCATATCGAATTTATGTATATAATATACAAATATTTAGTTTCCAAATTAACTTTCTATATAGCTACACTTTAACAATTCTCCACAATTATGATAAACGAAATAATTTAAAAGTAAATTAATTATATTCTATGAAGTTACTTTAAAACTTTGGAATTGAATATAATGGAATGGTCTTAACTTGTTTTTGAATAGTTTAAGATTATAGGTACCTATATATATATATATAATCTGTTACTCATATTATGATACTGTAACATATTGTAATATATTAAAATATAAGAATCAAAAATTATAAAAATCATGTTACTGCTATTTTCGCTGGAGGTGGCGGAATATCCGTCCAGACTATAATGTGATAGACTGTTGCACAAAATAAATGTTCTATAATACGTATATACTATATATATATATATAAAGAAAGATTATATCAGATAAAATGTAATGATTTATTATTTATTATTGGATATATTGCCATAGAGATAGATTACAAAAAAGTTATATTACTTGCAGTCAGTTACACTGTTATCACGACATAAGACAACCATAAGTGAGAGTTATCAAGCCTACAAAGTTATAAGATTCCTTTAATTATTCATTGAACCAAAAATATGTTACTAAACTGATAACAACATATTTGTTTAATCAGTGCGAGATAATTTAGTTTTTACAACAGGAAAAAATTTTGTTGAGACGATAAATCAGTTATCGATTCAGTAACTAATTTTATTTGTCGATTAGTTTAAAATATTATACTTGTAGGTATATTATAAGTATGATAAATGAAGAATTTGTGATGAAAATTATGAATTCTTAAGTGTCTAATTAGTTAAATATTTCGAATTATACTCTTAGAAATGTGAGGGGAGGGGGTTAAGATTCTAGAACATTATAACTAATTTAATTTGAAACTATCAAACTATTAAAAGTTATAATATAATGTAACTTTTATATGTTATTATGGAAGCATCTAATTATTAATAATTTTTATAATATTTATTTTAACTATATAATATTGACTTTAATAGTAATTAATATAAAATTGTCGTCCTAATTTTATTGTCCTACAGTTTCTACATTTCTAATAATATCATTTATAATATAGGAATAAGATATTTTACTTTTTTGTAAAGCCTAAAGCCAATTTTATAGACGAAATCCGAAATCAATTAAATTGCAATTATTGTCAGACTCGGATTAATGCTTTCAGTGTCCTTGAAATATGTTTTCTTCCGAGCTAGACGGCGGTATAATTAAATATATTTTATTTTGTAGACGTTTCATGATATCGATAAGAAATTTATAACTAATGGTACTCTATACGAGTACGAGAAAGAATTGAAAATTTAGACGTTCCAGTAATCAACGGGGAATTTCAGACCGGATTAATAATCACTTATCTAGATATAGCTGTATATATGTATATCTAATACCACAGAGTATAATTTACTACTATGTAACTGGTTAAAAAATAAAACTAAAAACAAAAATCTATAGAAAAGTATAAATAAAATATAAATATTTTTCCATGATCAAAATTATATAAAATATGTCTAGAAATGGCCCGGTATAATAAAGTAATAATAATAATTATAATTACCATATAAAAAACACACCTATACTTTATGTATGTGTAATAATTATTCAATAATTTTCGTTTATCACATCTATTAATCATTCTCCATATTTTAAAACCTGTATAGTATAATATTATAATTTTATATAAAGGTCGAGAGTTAATTACCAATAATAAAAATATTTCATAATATGTCATCTATAAGCATTTAAATTTTAATATTATCATAATAATATTGTATACTCAGCTGTATATACCATAATATAGAGTTTAATAGTGCTTATATTTATTACTTATGGCATTGAATAAGAAAGGGAAAAAAAACATTCGAGAATGACAAAAAAAAAAAATCCGTAAAAAATACGAAGTACCTGTGTATTATAAGTTTATAACTTTAGTGTTAATGAAAACAAGTTGTTCATTGAATATTTTTGTGCACAGGTTTTCATTCGATATATTTTACACATAACGCAATATTTTATGATTTTTTTAAACTATTCTTTTAATGACTTTGCATTCATAAAAATAGATTTTAAATTTGAAAATATGCAGCCAAAAATAAAATATTTAGATTATATTATATAAGGGCTGTATATGTTCAGGAAACATATTATTATAATACTAAATTGTGTATTATTGCTTTAATTTTATATTTACAGACATAAATTAGCTAATTAAATAATTTTATGATAATTTGTATAAAGCTACTAGGCTATATTGTTATTTACACTCTAATATGATGTATTTCCATAGGTAATATACGTTTTGTTTCTATTTTTGGTTTTAGTTTTTGGATTTTATGGTCCATTTCGTTAGTTAGAAGCTTAGGAATACATATATTTTAACATAAATATATTTTTTTGAAGTAACCTTAAAAAATTATAATCAAGATTTCAAATACATTATAGAATAAAGTAAATGTCAATATGCCATATACAAGTCTGTAGACTAGCTTGTCACATTAAATTGAAATAAAAAAAAGGCAGAGGAGTACCTAATTTGCACGTCAGGTAAGATATAAGGGGAAGAAGTTAATCCATCGTTCTTTCGGTCTTGGGACAGGATAATGTAATATTATTATTTTAGATTTAAAAACAATGATCTATATTGTATTCGATAATACTGTGATAATAAGCTGTGTATTTTCATTTTGGGGGAAGTAAAAATTGCTTATTTAAAATAGAAATTATAGAGTTATTCGCTATCAAAAAAAGTATTTTTTGAAATGTACTTTAAATATAAATACTAGTTGTCATACCTACTCGGTTTTACCAGCGATTATAATTTATATTTCCATTTATATGCATTATGAAAAATAGAAATAATGTTATATTTATATATTTTGTTTTATTATTATTTTTGATGTTGAAAATGTCAGTGTACACCATATAAGCATTTTGTTATTTCCTTTATATTTGTAAAAAACTGTATTCTACATAAACCGTATAAAAGGTAGTTTTCCTTCAAGCTTGGAAACTACTGGAAAATAAAATATTGACCTCTTAAAAGTACCAAATAAAACCAATTTTTTATCGTTAACATACAAATGACAAAACTCTTGCTCGACTCCTTTTGATCGTGCTCATAGAAAAAAAAATATTATAGTAATAGGTACCAATAGCTTCTTGCTCCATTAAAAATCTAAAATTATATTTCATTTCTTTACATATTATGAATAGGTAATAATAATGATGTTTATTTATTTTTATTTTTTGTGTTAGAAATTTTTTGACCAGAAAAAATCTAGTAGGTATTTTCATTTAAAGAGATTTTTGATAGAAAATTGACTATAGTTGATACTTTGAATATGTTATTTTCTGCCTTTTGCAATGATGATATTTAATAAATATATAAGGGACATAACAAACATCAATCGCTATAGTTACCCATCATTTAGGTTTCTAAACATAAGTTTGAACACTTTATATTCCCGTTGTGTTTGTCTAACTGTCTGCCTGTAGTTATTAGTACATAGTTCAGGGAGGCGTGATTTCAATATTTTATAGAGTGGGGTAAAGTTTTGACCAGCTCAATTCCAATATGAATTTGATGAAAATCACGTAGGTACAACAAAAAGGGAAATATTTATGGATGGGGGAGGTACGAAATGTAAAATAATAATACTTCTGTTCAAAACATAAATAAGCAAAACAAAGGTCATCAACTTTTTTGAACGCGGTCAATCAAAATATAATCTAACATAATTTTATCATAATTTGAAAATGCGCGGTAAACAGAGTACCAGCTCATTATATTCTGTAATGTTAAATGTAAAAATCGATCGGCCCACATGAATCTTAAGCATATTATACCCCATCCTGTCTCCCTCAAATAACGCCCCTGACATAGTTATGAGTTTGTTGATTTGGTTACTAGGGAGATAGATGTTACCTATTAATTTTGTTTTATAATATTTTTAGACTAATACGTTTGGAAACTAGAAATTCAGCATGCTTGCAGAGTGCACTTTCCTTAAACTTATTTAAATGATATTATTATACTAAAATTTACTCATAATCGCCTTTTAAATGTAACGATTTATCTATGCTTTCAAATTCTAAATAATAATGATACACTGATCCCTCTGAAGACCGAAGGAACGATGGACCATTTTTATATGGTAAATAGGCCAGTAATAGGCTTAGAATAAGACTTATTATAAGCCCTATGTCTATACTTTATACATATATGATACCTTATATCTGCATTGTATCAGCCTGTCCGTAGTTACTAGTACCTACATCGTTACGAGGAAAATATTTGATTTCGTTATCAGGGAGATAAATATTGTATGTTTTGTTTTATAATATTTTTATTTAAACTTTAATTCTAACAAGTTAAAATAGTTATTCGTATAATTACAAGGAAAATAGAAAACGACAAATCTAGCACACGCTCGAAAAGTTTGTTTTTCTTAACGTCTGTTTGTCTGTCCTTACAATTCGTTGCTGTAATTACCAATATCAATATTTATAATTTGTACTCATTTTGTTGGTTTTTAGGTTTCAATACATAAATGTAATAGATTAAACAAATTGATTTAAAATTATTTACGGAATTATAGTTTATTGTTTAAAATAGTTTATAAACTGGAAAGTTAGCACGTTTTCAGAATTAACTTTTCGAACTTGATTTATTATTATTTTTTAAATGATTTAAATATAAAGGTAACTTATAGTATAATGTAATTATTACATTATGAGAATTCTAAATTAAATTATACATTACTAGTATATTACATTAATAAAATAAATGATTGAAAAATGTTAAAGGTTCATTTTAGTGCATATTAGGACTTGTGTAGCACATACGTTGTTATATTCAAATAGAAAAATATAAATAATAAATCTAAACCTCAATAATGATTATTTTTTTGGGTCATTTAAAAAATGTATATTTAGAAATTGTTTTCTTTTTCAACAACTTTGATTGCTATACCTATTTAAAAAAAATCTTTCACGATTATATTATAGTCGGATATATTGTGAAAAACTTAACATAGACAAATATTGGTAATATTATATATGAGTATGAAAGGGAAAATATAATATAGTAATTTAATATTTTTACGTATTACAAATATTTTACATTCCATTACCTGTTTATTATTTAATATTCGATATTGTCACATGAACTGTAACAATATTCGTACGTCTGCATGTGATTATTATATGTAATTATGTATTCCATAAAAACAATTTTTTGCTAGCTTTCATCTGCCATAAAGAAAATAAATATTCGGCTCCTGCCAATCGCAGCCAATAAGTGAATAATAGAAAACCCGACAACAATTAATTGAAGATGAAAATAATATCATATAAAATCGAAACATTAATGTATTATAATCAATAGTAATTAGTGATCACTGATTACTATTAACTAACTGATTTCACACGTCAAAGCGGCCCATATGTCGGCTTTAAACTCGGATGAATAAGCTCGAGTTCATGTTATTATCTAATTTAATTTGCGAATAATGTTACCTACTATCGCATATGAAAAAGGATTCTGAGCCGGTGATGCTATTGGCATAATACCTATAAATTATTATATTATAATTAATAGACAATAATTATAATTTTCCAAAACGAAAATCATTCATATGTCGCACCAATAATTTTGGAAACAATCTAAAATGCGTTAAAAAATTAGTTTAGAGTCAAAACACCTATTATAAAATTAATATAGTGAACAACGTTCAAGAGGGGAAACTGGATGGACGTTTTAAAAATATATAATATAGAAATTATTAAAAAAGTATCAGCGATTTAAAAAATGTTAAAACATAATTTTTTGTATCTACGATAATAATGAGCTGAACATATTTTTCAATATATTTTAATTATATTTTCATTTTTATAAAAAATTTACTTAAAAAATTACCTATATGAAAGAACCTCTTAACACCCGGATGTGTGATATTCGCTTTACATTGTGTATCTCAAACAAGATTTCAAACGATTTATAATTGACTTTTCTCAAAATGATAATGTATTTATACCACTCATACTATTTAATATTGATTGAAATCTTTAAAAACGTATTATGTTGTATAGAAAGTATAATACTTTCAATATGTTTATAGTATAAATAGCATAAAATGCGCAGCAGCTCCAAATATTTAAATTTATGGTAATAACTGAATGAAAAAAATCGATATGTCGAAAAAATATCAAGTGTTCAGGATTAATTTCCTGTATATAAGGATGGGTTTCCGCTCAAAATCTAAAATCACAATTTCATGATATGATATATGTTTAGGACATAGGCATACTTTGAAATGTATTATATTCTGCCTTTAAAAACATATTACCGTTACTCTAGGTGATCTGAAAAAAAAATTTTCCGAAACTTTATTGTTATAAGATAAAATAGATATATGTTATTATTCGTTTAATAGCATTTAAAAATAGAAAACTTGGTTCATAAAATATAAAAGACCATTTAATGACTATTATAATATTACTATAGATTATTATTAAAAAAAAATAGGAACTTCACAATAGTTTTTGAAAATATGTAAGTATTTATTTCATAGGTAATAAATTCCTTATATTAATTTAAAATTAATACACTTTTATTTAGTATTAACTTGTAAATAATATTTAGTTACTTTTGTTATTTAACTGACGAATTAACATTAAGTTAATTTTATATAATAATATATAAATTATGTTAAATTTGGCCTACCAGAATTTGACATTTTCACAAAATTTCTTGAACAAAGTTTATTCCATATATAAAATTTCATAAAAATAAATACATTTTAAAAAACAACAGTTATTTTTCCAAAACATTGTTAACAATTAAAAATACTTGTCTGCAGTGTGATAAAATTTACTGTCACGGGAATTGTGTAAATTAATGAAATAGATGGAAAACTGTATAAAAATCAAAACTATAGAAATATCAAGTAACCTACATAAAAAAAAAAATGTTTATATATATATAGAACTAATGTTATTAAGATTAAAAAAATAATTAAACTAAAAAAAGAGAAGTGAGACACTTTCAATTATTATATTTATATTATATCATATAACTATACTTATATTATATTTATAATATTATAATATAAAAAAGTATTAATATTTCAATAGATTACACCACAACGATAACGAAAAACCAGTGATAAACAGTATTATTATTGGAAAAGACGAAAGTACTGTTTTTCCAATCATTAAAATTTAAAATATGCTTGCAACTAGTGAAAGAAGGCTATATTAGTAGGTACTGTTCTTGCTCTCAGTATTAAACAAACGATGAAATTATATTTAATAATTATATTTAATTATTATATTGAACAAAAATTCCGTTTCTTAACTATAACTATAGCCTTAATTGTCGTAAAATGGTTTTTTTATGTGTTATTAAATTTATAAATCGAAATATTATTTTGAAAAAGTAACGAAATATTCAAAATTTTAGAATTTTATTTACCATTTTTCTCCCCATAAATTTTGACAAAATTTCCATAAATATTAAACGTCTTTTTAAACAATAATCTAAAAAATTATAAAATAAAATAAATAATATCTAGTACCTAATCAAATCAACAATGTTTTTCGTTACTATGTAGTTAATTTATTATAAAACGAATAAATAATATCTATCTCCAGATAATCAAATTAACAATCGTAATATTATGTACAATAATTATGTCAGTGCATATTTGATGATGTTTTCACTAGGCGACAGTAATTACAAAAACCTGTGCTTATAAGTAATACTATTATATATTAACTAGTTAAAAAGTTTATATTTGTTTTACTTTTTAACTCAGTAATTAGTTCATTTTTGTTAAATTTTTTAACTCATTAATTAGTTAATTTTTTTATTAACTAATTAACTTAACTAGTGTAAATTATCATTGGTTTACTTTTAATCGTTAATATTTATAATCATTATTGAGTTAAGTTAACACGTAATATGAGAAATTATTGTTGGTTAATATTTCAAAAAATAGATGCCTGTAATTGCACAGAGATAAAAGAAATATCACAAATAAAATATTTAGAATTGATTTATGATAATAAATTAAACTGGAATTTTAATATTGAACATATAATTACCACAGTAAAGAAATGTTTTGGTATATTTAAAATACTTGGCAATTACTAGATATAAAACTATTAAGGTTTCTATATATTTCTCATCGGTAAGCTCTATTATATCATATGGTATTAGTATTTGAGATGGAACTTTTAAAACTCATATTTCGTTATTACACGTCACTATTAACTGTTTAATAAAATACATACTAAAAAAGTCATATCTCACTTCAATTATCGAAATTTATAAACTGATAAATGTAAATAATCTATCAATACTACATAGAAACCACTTACTTCTATTATTGAATAAACATAAATATCTTATAAATAAATCTAATCGTAATTTTAATACTAGATTTAAGGAAAAAATCAATATAAACTCCTATAAATGTAATACCTACGTTATTTTGATTAATGTCACCCTTATACATAGGAATTAATCTATTATGTGATAAAAATATTAATCTTGACTCTTTTCTTTCTGTTTGTAATTTTAAGTTGTACTTTAAAAAATTCAATTAAATTACTTTTATAATGTTTAATTAATAGATATATATATATATGTATATATATAATAAGTGTAATTGAATTTGTTTATTGATTTAATTTTGCATTTTATTATTATCATTTAATTAATATATAATTATAATGTAATATTATCAAGACTCACCTAACCTAAAACAAGTTTTCTTAGAGGTTGTATCAGAAAGCATACCTACTTGTAATTAAACGTGTTATTTAAAATTTCTTAAATAAAGATCATATTATTATTATTATTTTAATAATTGTATGAAGGTAAGCAAATAAGTAGGTAGAAACGTTTATTTTTGAATTAGTTTTAAAAAACTCTTGAGATTTGAACCTTAAACGTTAAATTAAAAATAAAATAATACATTTTATTTAACTGAGTAAAGTTTATATTATTTTTGATGTTTATGTTAAACTTAACCAGCTAAGTTTAATTTTGGTTACTTTTTAACTTTTAATTTAAGTTATCAAGGTTTACTTAACTTGCCTTAGCTAAGTTAATTTTTCAATTAACATGCCCATGTTTGATTAACTAGACAATTATTATTTCTATTTTTTGGCATCGTTATTTATATTAATGTGGTCTATATTTTATAGTTATGCCACTAAGTAGATACTAAAAGAGGCAATGTAATATATACACTATACATTCGTCTTATATTTGTCACAATTCACTACATTAAGTATCCCGGTCGGATGTCCTTGGATGGTTGGTTGGAATAATATTTGGTGGGAGAGATATCAGAACATAAAATATACATTAAGCACTTTATGAAATTTTCAGCCTCATAACATTTTTAGTTTAAAATTATATGTAATTTATATACACAGTGGGTACCTAGGCATTTTTATTTCATTATAAGCTTTTTTTAAAAAAATTAAAATGCTTCATGGAAACAGGGTTGGGCAATATATTAAAAGAAAAGTATCATGATACAATTATTTTAGGTATCTTGATACATGATATATTTAGTTTGTAGAAAAGATACAAAATACAAGTATTAAAGATACATAGAAGGTACAATAGATACTCTCATAAATATAGTTACTATTACAATTGTATAAAAAAACATGTTTAATATGTTGAATATTTCTCAAAATGTACATTAATATATTTACACAAATAAAATAAATCATATTATAGAATAAATTTAATTAAATATTATCCGATTACAATTTTATTCAAAACATAACTCTATACATAAAAAATAATTCATATTTGAAGTATTATAAAATAATAATAATAATTATAATAGATAATATTGTATAGTATTTCAGTCACAAGTGCTCAAGTTTATTTCATATACGATTATAAAATTATATTGTATATTTTTATCATTTCGTGACGTAATGGTATAATGAAATTCAAGCATGAAAGTCTAGAATATATAAATCGTGAGTTGGCGTCAATATTAACAATCAACAATGAAAATAATTTAAACAAAATAATTGTTTTATTTTTATAATTGGTATGAGATAGGAAGAAAAAAATTTAAAAAATGTAATGACCAACTACTTAATTAGATTTTTTTATCATTATATGTATCCCGTATCTTTTTGCATCAAAGATACATATATCTGTAATACTGCCCAACTCTGAATGGAAGGAATCTTTAACGGCCTAAAATTTTAGTCATTTTACCGTATATTTTTTCGCTTTACGTTGTATAGAGCATATTCACTAATCAGTTTATAAATATTTTAAGGAATTAGTGGCAACATTAGCTGCTTAACAATTATATACTCTAATATTCGTTTATACAAATATTGACATCTAGAAAAATAAACATTATATCCGTTTCTCATTACAATAATTGATAACTTATTAGCATTGTTAGCCAGTGTTATTCACTGTGTTCGACTTTTTTTATATATCAAAATTAAAGACCTAAACATACACAGATTTGCGAAAAATAAAAATTATATTGCTCTACAATATATTACAATATTATATTCATAGGTATAGTAAATAGAAAAACATTTCTAAATTATTTAAAATAAAATCTAGTCTAATACTTTTATAATATTGTAATAAAATTTAAAGATATTTAAAAATATTCGTTAATTAAAAAATCAACGTGTCCTAGTTATTAAAAATATTATATACTAGGCGAAAATCGGTAATGCTTTACTGCGCGATAATTATGTGGCCTACTACAGTAGTTAAAATGTACACTGAACTCTTAATACGAGTAATCATGGACACACAGACAGACGGACACAACGGGTATTTAAGACGTATAAACGTATGCTTAGAAATCAAAAAGGTATAATAAGTTTAAAATAGATTAACTTGCCCTTTTTATTTGTATGCAATTAATGTTTATTGAAATATTAGCGAGGAAGCTTTAATAATCGCATTTTATAAATGTAAATGTAAATGAAATATTTTTTTACAAAGACAAAAAAATATACACCACGTTAGAAAAGCAAATGTTGTGTTTTTATTATTATATTTTCATTGTATCTAAAATGTCTTACCTTATTAGAGAAATTATTAAGAACGAGTGTAATTGTGGTCCGACCGCTTTTACGAAATATTATTTTAAATGTTTATTCGTCAATTTTAGAGTGCTCCGTGAATGGAAATGAAATACAATTTATCCAAAATATAAATGGCACGTAGCTATAAAAATACTATATCGTTGTGTCGAAGTACCTACGAAACGGTTAATATATATACCTATATATATATAACTAATATACGTAGTTAGGTACCTACCGGTTACCAGGTATAATAGTATGTGATTGAACGAATGTGACTAAACGGTGTCGTCGGTGTCGATTTATAATACAATAGAAACGACAACGGCATAATTAAATTTGTATTTACGGCGGGTCAAGACTCGAAAGACGGCTGAGATATACATTAAATATACAATTAATAAATATTACAACTATTACAATTGACGACATACTCTTTACTATATTAAATATTATTTAAATTAATTTAATTATTGTTTAGATATTATGAGACAGAACTTACAAATATTGCGATGCGTATTTTAAGGAATTTACACTGGGCAACAATCAAAAATGTTCTCACAATATATAACCAATACATTAAGAAAAAAAATAGACGGTGGGAAAATTATGTAATGAGTTATAATGTATAATAATATAGCTTATAGGAAAAGGAAGATTATAGTTGTAATAATAAATTTAATTGAAATCCTTTTCTCAATCATATCTTGAAAATTTTAACAACCTTTAATATCCGTAATAAAATATAAAAAAAAAAGAAAAACTAAAAATATTTAGTTCAAAATTTAATTTTAATTTTAATTATGAACAAGCAAGAATATATAATATATTATAATGTAATTTTTTTTAACGTATACCTATTATAATATATGTCCAAATTTTGAATATTAATTTCAAAAAATGTTTAACGAATAAATGATTTTTGTAAGTTTCTTGATTATTATATGATACGGAAGTTTTTCCATCACACAAAACTTTCCTATATTTTAATTTCAGAAAATAATTGCTGTGTCACCACTCATCTTCTTATATACATAATTATGTCTTTAAAATTATGTAAATTTAATAAAGTTTTAAATATTGAAGTAGATATACTAATATATACTTACTTAAATAATCATCAACAAGCCGATTAATCAAAAATGCCTTTGCATCTATTCAGTTTCATATCCATAGTTATTCATTACTTAATCATTTCACATTTGTTTATTTCTATTTAAAATAATGTATGTCGTGCGACAAAATATTATCCCTGAGCGACATTTATGCTGCCTAAAGTTTACTAATTACTAGTTGTATTTGTTATTGGGAAACCTGAACATTTTACTCAATGTTATAAATACACTTATTTCAATTAAGTTAAAAATATCTTGAAAATCCGTAGTTATAATTTTTTTTTTTATAGCCATTTAATTTTTTCAATAAAATCTAAAATTCTAAATAAAATATACTTAACCTAACCTAACCTATATTAAATCAAGCTATTCTAATAAATATTATATTTTATAATATAGATAAGGTCACACTAAATCTCATCTTTTTTCTAAGATTTCTTTTGCGATATAATGTTAAATATACTGAATAATATAATTAATATTAATAGTTATATGTATATAGTAGGTACACTGAAACTCTGCGCTCAGAATCGTTTTTTTTTCGAATGCAACACATCCACTAAGAGATCCACCTATCCGATAAGCGAAATTCATATTTTTTTTTTTATTGTATTTTTACAGATTGCATAAAATGAGTTCTATTTATGTTACAACGGTAGAACACAGATAATTTTGATTATCATATTATGTAAAATTTTAGTTACTTAATTGAAATTACAGCCAGAGAAAATATTTTTCTTGTATAATGGTTTTGTTAACAAATATCGTGGTTATACAACAATAAAAAATGTAATTGATACGGGAATTCGTTTTAAATTACTATTAAGATGTGTTTAAATATTTTTAAATTGTTAGATATTTATTTATATTAAAATTTTTTAATAAATGCCTACACATAATCATTTAAAAATCACATATGTCACATATTGACAAGTCGTGCTGTTCGAAAAATATAGGATTATACGTATAAGTATAAGAACTATAGTAGGTACTATATTATAGTGGGGAATCATATTTTTTCTATTTTATTAACAGGTATATTGAGTGAGTGGGGGAAATGGATACTTTGTTCTGTCTGTTGTTTTATTTGCAGACCACGGGCACTTGGGTATACTTAGTAAAATGGTGAAAATAAAATAAAATCAAATCGTGATTATCTATCGGCAACACTTTGTACAGTAAATATAAAATCAAGCATGTACCCTTTTCGGCTAAAATGAACCTTTCCCTTTTCGGGCAACCCGTCAACACAGTTTCGGCCAGTACATCATATTCGTTACTATTATGTACCTATCTACTGACTAAAGTTTATTTTATTTTATATTACTGCTCTCGGTCGCACCTATAAACCGAGCCGGGCAGACGTATAAAGTACCTAGTCGAATTAAAGTACTTAAATATTTTTTATGTATTCAAATACTATGTCAAGTACCTACTTTACAAAAAAATTAATTATCCGAGTATGTAATCTGATTAATTTCACTAGTGTAGTGTCATTCGTTTAAAAAAACTTTTTTTCCACAACAAGTGACAGCGAATAATACATTACCTATTGATTTGTCGCAAAAATAATATGGTTTGTATTTTTGTACACAATATTTTTGACATCTAATTATATAAGAATTTTATGTGCATAACGTTTATATTTCAAGATAAACAATGTATAATTCAAATATTATGGTAGTATTTGAGAAACGAATTACGTAGAAAACTGGAATATTTTAAAGTATTCGAATATCTATTTGAATACTTTTTTATCCGTTTATTCGAATAAGTATTCCGAATACGAAATAAAAAAGTATTGTTCACAAGTCTGAAGCCGTGTCACATGACCGCTTCCTTCACTCGGATTTAGTTAAATTTGAAAACATGTCAAGTAACTGGTTAAATTAAATATAGTTTAGCTATTATTTTTTCAGTCACACTTATACAAATTCAGCGAAATGGAATGAAGGCAAAAAGTAAACTATCGAAATGGTAACGATTAAAATGTTTAAAAGGTCATTTGGTCATTGGTAACCAAATCAAAGTATTTTGGCCGAAAATGGTAATGACAGATTGGCTGAAAAGAGAAAGGTTAATTTTGACCCAAAAGGGTCCTTCTTATAATATCGTGATATACGATCGCGGGAACTTTTACGGTCAAAATTTTTCCAAAGTTATTTTTGATGTTTCGATATACATATTTTAAAATATAATAATTATAGTAACTATAGAATAGACTAACTATAGTCAGTACTAATTAATGTTATTGTCAATCATTCGTAGAATATGCTTGTTTCAATCGATCGGCATTTTCGATTTTCGTTAAAATCACAAACGTTTTACGCTGGTAACTAGTATTTTGGTTAGAATATTTTATTTGGGGGGGGGGGGTACTGGATTTTATATTATCAGTATATTATCTATATTGTGTAATATACTAATATAACCTTTTTTTCTCATTAGTTGGCAAAAACAACTTAATTATCATCCCCCCACAAAAAAAAAACAATTCCACCTACTATACTGGCTACAATCACAGGGTAGGCCAGTTTTTAGCTTTTACAGCTATTTTAGTGATCAAAAGTCGATCTACCAACTTATCTATTTTTAATTTGTGTGAAATTTTATTTAATAAATACTTCCTACCATACATTATTTTATGATTTTAATATTTATTAACTGAATTATTATTTACATTAAATTAATATATAAACTATATATATAATATATATATTGTCATGATAAAAGTTTTAAAATTTGTTAAAATTGTTATTAAAATAATATACATAATATAATATGTTCACGAAATAATGATAAAAGTTTGCGAATAAATATTTAAAAATTGAATTTATTCATTTTATACAATATATTTCATTAAAAAATAAAAAAAGTTAGGAAAGCCCACTTTGCAAGCGTGCTAAACATATTTTAAACAATAATCTAAAAATATAAAAGTAAACGAATAATACCTATCTTCCTCGTAATCAAACAAACAATGGTCCTCGAACTATGTAATGAAATTATTATATAGAATAATAATAATAATCTATAATATCTTCTTGTGAACCAAATTAACAAATTCGTAACTATATGTACTAGTAACTACGGAGAGAAAAATTAAAATTACACATGAGTTGAATAATATGTTCTGTATAAGTTAAATAATATTAATATAAAATTAAACTGGTAAATCGTATATAAGTCTAATGGATAATAAAATAGTGAAAATATTGATAAAAATGAATAAAATGCATAGGTATTTGTAATTGTATAATAACTCCTTCTTTGTGCAGCTCCACAAATAATAATAATAATAAAAAAAAAATTGCAATAAAAATCTACACATTTTAATTTGTATATAGATGTAGAATAATTAATAATTGCCTGTTACATATTACGCAATTCAATATTATCATCATATTATGTTTTATAGTCCAAAAAATGAAATAAAAAGTACGAAAAATAATTTCGGGTGGGTGGGGCACCTGTTGCAAGTTGCATTTTCTGACTATAGCACTACTTATAATTATAATTGCATTATAGATTTTTTTTTCGGTTATTTATATATTTTACAAGCAGTTGTTAATTTTATTTTAGTAGTATATTTTAGTATGTTCTGGCACATAGCTCCATCCTATAGCTCCACTGGCGTTGATGAATGGCGCTATACTGATCCTAAAGCTCCAAGTTCCACTAGGTCTGGGGCATTTGCCTGGGTCTGGAACCCTTGCCTGGGACTGGGGTACTTATTTGGACCTGGAGTAGGTAACATACCCCTTC